>PVLA01006408.1:0-124891 GCA_004027455.1 Hydrochoerus hydrochaeris | reverse complement strand
AAGTCCCTTCATACAAACCAGAGTGTCAGCATTCTTGAGCCCAAATGCAAAAGATGGGGCAGCCCCCTCAGATCCTGAGAGGTTTTTTTAGAATTGAGCCCTGCAGGATCCTGAGTCTGATACTGCAAATAAGAGACCCAGCAGATACCATAGACCGTAGAGGATACCACAGGAAACTCAGAGATGGAGAGATATTGGCCTCCAGGTCCACAGGTAAATCAGAGATGAGCTCAGGTCTGAGAACTGAAATCCCTCAGCTAAGCTCTCCCTGACTATCCCTGGAGGAGAGTTCTTTTTACCTCCCTGCCTTACAGGACTCTCCCGTGCGATTCTAGTCCCATGGGCTTGAAGAATAAATGGAGGGCAATAGAGTGAGGAGCAGAACAGCAGGAAATGGTGACAGATGCCTGGGGATGTCTGTGTTCTTGGGGAGGACTCAGGTTGTAGAGGATGGCTGTCTACAGAGTATTGATGAAAACGCAGTCAGGTGGTCACTTCCTGTTTGTGCACTGGTCAGTGGCCAGAAGCCTTACTTTTATCTATGGCTAGAGTACAGCTCATCGATGGACTGGGGCTGGGCCACCATTTAGAACCTCTTAGGCAATGACATGCTTAGCCTGCTGCTGATGCACTGGGACCTGCATCCATCCAGGGGTGCTGGCTTTGGGAAACCTGGTGGCCTAGAGAGTGAGCTGGAGACAGAGACCTCCAGCTGCTGGGCCCTGCCTTCACATGCCTCTTCCCTGTGAGGACCTTAGGTCATCTTTTGTCTTCTTCACCCCTTTGCCTGATGCTCAGTCAGGGATCTTCAGAAGATAGAATCAGCAGCATGAATTTAGATACAGAAGGTGATTTATTGTGGATAACTGCTGGTGCAATTTTGGAGACTGGTCAGTCCCAGCTCTCTGGAGACCCAGGACATCTGCTGTTTCAGCTGCAATCCAAAGCCAGCAGAAACTCCCTCTTCCTCTGTAGGGACTCTGCATTATTGTTGCAATCCAACCTTCAGTTGAGTGAGTGAGGCCTACTCACACTGGGGTTAGTAATCTGCTTTACTCACTTTATCAGTTCTAATGTTGATCTAATATGACATATCTGCACATCCAAAAGTTTGACCATATATCTGGGCACCCATTAGCATGTTCAAGCTGAGGCATAAAATTAACTTTCACAATAGACATAGTGTACCAGGGAGGGTATGTTCTAGGGTGCAGAAAAGTCACCATAAAACCCAAGAAGATAACCAAGCTTCCTGACCTGGCAAGTAACTCTCAGCACAGCCTACTGTTAAACCACAGGGAAATGACCACATGCTTTCCTTGGCCATCATACTTCACAATGGAGTGAAATCACATCTTTGTTTTCCCAAACCTCTGGGTGTTTTTTCTTCTCCAGCTGGCCTCTGATCACCTCTGTTGCTCTTTCCCAGTGTTATAGCTTGTGTCTAGATGTCCCCCCAAAGTCTCATGCAGTCATAGGTGGGGCTTTGTCAGAGGTGGTTGAATCTAAAGTGGTTTTTTTTTTTTTTTTTTTTGTACAGGGGAACTGAACTCATGACTGTGTGCTTCCAAGTCAGGCACTTATGTGGCTGAGCTAAATCCTCAGCCCTTAATCTAAAGTGTTTGATCGATTCATGGTGCTATGCTAGGATTAAGGGTGCTAAGATTAAGAGTGGGTGATTTCTATCATCCATTGATTGATTTGGCACCATCCCAATCCCGGTAGCCTGGATACAATATAAGGCACAAAAAGAGGCTTGTTTTGCTATATTCTGCTCGCCATGAGCTGTTTCTCCTCAGTGGTGCCTGTCTGCCATTCCACTCTGCCTTGGAACCAGCCAATTATGGATTGAAACCTCCACAAACTGTGAGCTAAGTAATTCTTTCCCCCTTTAACTTTGGGTATCAGGTATTTAGTCTCACTAATGAGAGAAAAATAACTATGACACTCACTTACTGTTGCCTTAGTGAACTCCTGAGTGGGTTGAAGGCTTTCATAGCTCCAGCCCTTACTTGTGCTGTCCTCTTTGGTCAGAACTTAATACCTCTTTTCTCTGCCTATTTGTCCTTCAAGAATCAGTTCAAATATTACTAAATGATTGAAAAGCCTCTGTACCTGCACCTCACACTTCTCCTGGCTGTTGAAACTCTTGGAATCATTGGTGGTGGCAATTAGATTTATATCACCCTGGTTATTCAGTCAATTGATACATATTTAGAGCACATTGACCACAGGTCTACTTCTGGGTTATGGTAGGTGCTAGGTAAGGCATAGGTTGTGTGGTTCTATGGAATATGTATTTAAGGGAAGGGGGACAGACACAGATCCAATTACACAGATGAATGAATAAAATGAGTCAATATTGTGGTAACATGAAGAAAAGAAGCAACTAGCAAGAGACATGGAAAAATGTTGGAGTGGCTGATCTTTGTGGAAGATCAGGTATGATACAGTAGGCATGTTTCCTCAGAGGTATGACCTGTAAAGGAGGAGATCCAGACCTGTGAGGATTAGCAGAACATCAGGAGGGAGAGTGACTGGTGGGGCAGAGCTTCTGGATCTAGAAAGAGCCTGGTGAGCTTGAGGAAAGGAAGGAGGCAGGAGGAGCTGGGCTCCGCCACCACCCCTGGCCTCCCAGCATACCTTTCCTTTGCCCTCATGTGGGTCCAGCCCTGCTTCAGCTGAGCCTGAACACTTCCTCAGGGCATGGGCTGTGGATCCCAGAAAGGAGGCAGCGGGCTTGATGCATGAAGAGTGCTCAGTGGAGTTTGCAGAAGGACTCCATGCCCTCTGTGACTCTCAGCTCTTCAATGAAATTATGAGCCCTTGGGGGCAGGGTCCTCATCTATGATCTCTGCAGCTCTCAGCCCGGATGTAGATCTAGTAGCTCCTTGTTAACATGTGCTGTTTGCATGAATTATGCCATTTGTCTCCCTTGTGGCATCTGGAGCAGAACTTGGAACAGAGTAGAGGACAGTAAATACTCAGTGGGTGGTCACAGGCCCACAGTGGGCCGAGCTTCTTGAGGAGAACTGGCAGCACTGAATAGGCAAGAAGGCCAAGGGTCTGTGGAAAGCAAGGGCAGCGCCATAGCTACAAGGAGTCATGATCTGTATTGTTGTCTTGACAGTATCATCCACCCTCCTGTCTGCCATTTCCTGTGTTCCTCATGGCAAAGATGATCCTTTCTTGTGTTTGGGCTTGCTCTTCCTATTTTATTACTGTATGTGTGTGTCTGATCCCCTGAAAGTGAGCGTGAGATTAGATTTCTTTGGAGAATTATCTTCCTTTCTGAGTTATGTAGCTACATGAGTACATTGGCTCTGGTTCTGCAAACCAGTTCACTAAACTGTTTCTGGAAAACAAAACCACAACTACAGTTTGTTTCACAGATCATTTAAACAACAAAAAAGGGGGATATTTAGTCTTTTTTAGGCTGACAGCCCAGCAAATTACAGAAGAGTGGTTTGCTGTGGTTTTGGGTTTGCTCTTCAAGTCTCTTGCGGAGGTGCAGATGTTTGAAAATGGTAGGAAAGGGGGGGTCCCTTAAATAGGAGAGTGAGAGAAGTCTTCTGAATGGGAAGAGGCAGGTGGCTTGGTTTGAGGAAGAGCTGAGGGGGAGGCACAGAGAAGAGAAAGAAAGTTCTGCATCTGCCTCTGCTAGCAGAAGGGCTTGAGGGTCAAAGGGCAGGGAGTGTTTTTTAAAATATGATCCATACTTGTTATGTGGCCTAGAGTTAAGACTTTATTTATTTGTTTATTTATTTAATGCTCCAGATTTTTTCCAGGAAAAATTCTGGAATTCTTTGAGCTATTCATTACTTGCTGAGAACTTCAAACAATCAATGCCTGGTCCCACTAGGAGGCCCTGATGCTATTGGTCTGGAGTGTAGTCTGGATATTGGGAATTTTCAAAGCTTCTCAGGTGATGCTTAAGTTGCTTGCCATTAAAGGTCAGTTCTGTGTATTTGAGCAATATCTTCTTTTTTGTTTTGAGATAGAGCTTTACCCTTTAGCCAGGCTAGCCTCAAACTTGTAATCCTCCTGTTTCAGCCTCCAGACCACTAGTATGCTAGGATTACAGGTATGTGCCACCATACCCAGCAAGATGGGCAGTTCTTACCACTTTACTATCATGTGTGTTTAGGGAGGGTGCTGGAGATTGAATCCTGATCTTCACATGTGCTAGGTAAATGCTCTACCACTGAGCTGTGTCCTGGCCTTTAAGTGAAGATCTTCAATAATATAGTTCCACTATTTTCAGTTTCAAAAGTGGGGAGCCTCCCAAGGTGCTTAGCTAACTTTTGAGTTTCAAAATGATTTACACTAGCAAGACCCACACAGAAGGAATTTTGATATGTGCTCACTGCAAGGCTTGGGAAAGGTAGAGCTTCAGATACCGGTCTGAATTTAAATGCGTACAAAAGCTTAACCAACTCCTAACTTGTGTATTCACATTCCAAACTCTAAAGATGGAATATAGTATGGTGATGAAGAGTTTAACTTCCTCCTTTCAGATTCTAGATCTGCCACTCACCAATTTATGACCCTGTTTACTGAAAGTTTCTGAGTCTCAGTTCTCTTATCTCTAAAATGGACATAAGCATGGCCACTGTGATAATGATGATGTTGAAGCTACAATTTTTTTTTTTGAGACAGGGTTTCATCATATAGTTCAGGCTGAACTTGAACTCACTGTGTAGGCCAGGCTGACCTCTATCTTGCAGTGATTCTCCTGCCTCAGCCTCCCAAGTGCTGGGATTATAGGCATGCACCACCTCTCCCAGACTTGATGTTATGATTTTAAAGGAAGAGAGTCCATGTGAGTATTTTTAATAGTGCTAATGACATACCAATGTCCTAACATATTAGTAACATTCTCATCTGTCTTACTAATGGACCAAAGGCAGGTTTTCTTATGTAGCATTTTCTAAACATAAAGACTGATTGAAATAAAATTTAGTCGAGGATTTAGCTCAGTGGCATAAACACCTGCCTGGCAAGCATGAGATCGTGAGTTTGATCCCCAGTACAAAAAAAAAAATTAAATTTCATGCAATTACCTCTCCTGCTTTATTCAGCTGACCTGGGGTGGGGCCTGGACAATGGTTTCCTAAAACACAAAAACTAAACAAAAATGAAACAACAGCAACAAAACCTCTCCAGGTGATTGTAATGTGCAGCTTGTGGCTGTGACGTGGCCTTGGTGGCTGGTTTTATTTCCAAAGTTCCCACAGTGGCTTCCCGGTCCTTAGGTTTTTTCCCTGGCCTACTTTGAAATCACTCTGAGTCTAGACAATTGTCCTTTGTTACTCAGAGGGCACAGGGATTATTACTTTCTTTTACTTTAAGTTACTATTTTTTTCTGACTTTAAGAACTACCTGGAGATAAAGTAAAAACAGAGTCAACCAAAAAAAATGTATACACACTTTGATAGTTCCCTGTACTAAGAAATGTCTGAAAGCTAATGGTCACCACTGTGAGCACCTGTTGTATCTGTAGAGCTATAAAGTAACTTGTATGAATCTCATGATGCCTTGATAAATTTAGTAATAAAATATTGACACAAGTTTTTCTTCTTCTTATGTATACATTTTTTAGTGGACTCTAATATATTGTGTCTTCATTCAACTTTTTAAGGTATTGATGTGTACAAAAATATGTTTTAAAATGACAAAATTGGCTTTGAAATCTGTCTCTGTTTAACTTTGTGTCATATAAGCACAATCTCAAATGCTAAGGATTTTTGAAACCATAATGAGTTTTCCTCCTTCGTCATTCTGATGGTTCTTGTGTATTTTACAATTCCTTTGTTACCAGCTATATTAGCTTCCTCAGGAGACTGTCACAAAGCCCCAGACTGGGTAGCTGATAGCGACAGAACTATGTCCTGTCAGTTCTGGAGCTACAAGTCTGCAAGCAAGGCATAAACACGATCAGAGATCCGAGAGGAAACCTGTTCCATGCTGGTCTAACTCTGGCAAGTGCTAGCAAACTTGGTGTTCTGTGGTTTGAAGATACATTTATTCTCTGTCTCTTGATCTTATGGTGTTCTGCCTGTGTCTTCCTGTGTCTCTGTGTCCAAATTTCCCTCTTCTTGTAAGGATGCTAGTCACTGAGTTAGGACCTGTCGTAATCCTGTATGACCTCATCATTATATCAGCAAAGATTATTTCTAAAACCTCTCTAGGTGATTGTCAATTCTCAACAAAACCTCTCCAGGTGATTGTAATGTGCAGTGTGTGGCTCTGAAGTGGCCTTGGTGGCTGATTTTCAGTTAGCTGTTCCCACAGTGGTTTCTCAGAGACTTCTTCAACAGTCTTTAGACTTTCGGGGCCCACTTGCAATCTGCTCACATTCACAGGTTCTGGGACCTCGGACTTCAAATGCATTGTTTTTGGGGAACATAAGTCCATTCAAGTGCACTAGCTGTTGCTACTTCCTTCTTTTTTTTCAAGACAGCAGTGCAGGTTTTAAGTTTCTGTGTCTCAGCTCTCCAGTCCCATCCAGCTGCAAGTTTAGACAAGTGCTGAAAAGGTCAGGCCAAAGAGAAAGACTGGAGGTGGATGGAGGTCAGTGTTAGCCCTCTGCAGACACTCACCTTCTTGGAGCAAGCAGGGAAATGCTGGCTTTATGGGACTGGCCCCAGGGAAGTTCAGGAGCGGCCAGATGAGGCAGGGACAGAAGCCACAGGTGGTGGCAGGAGCAGGGCTGAGGCCTTCCTGCAGCTGCTCAGCCACCTGGTCGGACAGCTGTTCTCGCTATCAGGGAGCTATGTAAGGCAAGGACAGCCGAGAGGTGCAGCATGCCAAAATGCCTGGTCAAATCTGTCAATTTGGTTGAACAACTGTTCTGGGGGGGGTAGAGGGGAGTGGGATTGGAGGTGGGGATTCACCAAACTGTCTATAGCGACTGCTCAGTTTAGACAGAAATTGACCCAAGGTATCCAGTGTTACTGGGATCTTCAGGGATCCAGGTATCATTTGCCATGGGTCTGCTCAATCCAGCCCCCTCCCATTTTGTACTGGCAGCCAGAAAACCTTTTCCAAATGAATATCTGTCATTGATTTGCCGTTAACCCTGAGACTCTATTAAGCTTTTCAAACAAATTTCATGTCTTTTTCAAACAAATTTCATTCTTTTTATTATTATATTTGTATTTGTAAAAAAATCATAACATGATTATGATAATACATTGAACTTCATCATAAAAACTAGAAATTTGTTTTCTGTCTTGTTATGCAAGTGCTTCATGCTGCAGGTTTGACCCATTGATCCACGTGAATATGTTGACTCTCCAGGCTTAGTCTGTTCCGTGTTTCTATGATTGAAGGCCTGGTAGGTGCTCCCTAAATAGAAGAGGCTGACTCAGCCGACAGTGTTGGAGACTAGAAGTTCAGAACCAATCAGCACTGTCTGTTCAGCCTCTGGGAAGAAAGGACTCTGTCACGTCACAGGACGAGATGGCATCATGGTGTGAGGTGGAGAGGGCCAGTGGTGCACACAGAGGAGCAGAAGGGAAATAGCCACGTGTAGAAGAGGCTGCGTGCAGCACTTTATAGCCCCCTGGGCGCCTGGGAACAAACTCACCCCACCAGAACAACATTAATCATGTCCAAGGACTGTGCCAAAACACCTTGCATTATCTCCCATGGCCTATGGGTTCCATCTCCTTGAACTGCCTCATGGAGGACCAAGTTTTCAGCACATCATCCTTTAGGGGACACATCACACCCTAACCAACCCAGAGCAATCCCTAAAGGAAAAAGTTTTGCAAACCCTGGCATTGTTAGGTTGTCTATAACTCCAGCAAGCATTCAGAAAAACCCCAAGAACTTTAAACATAGATTGCTTGGTCCTACCCTTGGAGTTTCTTGTTCAGTAAGTCGGGATAGGCCCCACGAATTTGCATTTCTAATGATTTCCTGGCTGCAGCTGCCTGGGAACACCCTTTGAGAACTACTGGTCCAGTCAGGCGCTTAGTCAACTGTTATTCAGGAGCCATCTCATAGTGCTCTCAAAAATAGGAGCCAGAATCAGACCTAGGTCATTGCCTGATTCGGCCATGGCTATCTTATCTCTTTGATCTTGGGCATACTATTTATGTGTCCAAGACTTCATTTCCTCATTTGCAAAATGGAGATAATGAAGGTACGTATCTCACAAAAGGTGGATAAGTTTAAAAGAAATTAGCCTGTAAAGCTCTTCGCACACATTGGTAATTTTTAAAACCCTTATCATTGAAGAATTTACAACTTAGGGCTGTGGAAATGAGACTAACTCAAGTGAGCAGTACTGAGTGCTAAGGACTGTGAATCTGAGACTCAGGAACAATCCCAGAGGGCTTCTTGTAGGGAGTGAGGCCTGAGCTGGGCGTATGAGAGGAGCAGAAGGCAAGTGGACAGTGTACTGGACTTGGAGATGGGAATAAGATTGGCATGCTGTTTGGACAGGGAGGCAATCAGACTGCCTAGTGGGTAGGAAGGAAGAGCTGCCAAGTGGCATGGGAAGCAGAGGAAGTGTACCAATTCCCTGAGGTCTGGGAAGACACCCCCAGAGCAGAAGCAGTGTGTGGGAGTGAGCCTCTTGAGACTTAAAAACTGCTCTCAGGATACCATCAGAGCTTGGGGGTCTGGGCAGCCGGAATACCCTGTGAGTTCCTCAAATCCTGGCCCTGCTTCGTGGGGGCTGCTGTGTAGGCGGACCTCCCCAACACACTGATTTGTTTCGCCACATCCCTGCTGTTTGGGAGGAGCTGCTGCCTGGCAGAGGAGCTTGGGAAGCTTTCTCTGTCTTCTAAGAAACAGGAAGTCATTATTTGTCCAAAGCAAACAAATTCACAAACTACAGGGTTCACGTTCAGTACAAGACTGGAGTCCCAGGAGGTGGTGTGTGGGCTGAGGATGTGGGGACCAACAAGGGACTCTTTCCCCTGCCCCTCCCAAGCCAAACCAGTTGCTGCCATGGGTTCACAGCTATGACCCACAGGAAGCCAGGGCTAAGTGAGCCCCACATTGCATGCAGACACTGAACAGACTTCTTCCCCAGACAGGGTCTGTTCCCAGGGAGGCTGTTCCTCTCGTGACATCAGTAAAACCACCTCCATCACCCTGGGAGCTAAGGACAGTTAACCTTTACATGTTCTACTTCTTTCATCCATTAAAAGAGAACATGTATTGGAAGCCCATAGTGTGCCAGGTCCTGTACTGAGTACCAACCATGCCTAAGCTCTTTAATCCAAATCTTGCATCAACCATATCAAATAGACACTATTGTTTTCAATTGATAGATGAGAAAAACCCAACTGAGCAGAGCTGCCATTTGAATTCGTGTTTGGCTGGTTCTGCGTACGCTTAATGTCAAGGGCTCCATCTTACATTCACACTCTCTGACTTTCTTTAAAATTTTTGCCTTGGTTTTTCAGAAATGTAGCTTTTGTGCAGCGTATCAGTTCATAGGACCAATGGCACAGAGCATACCTTGTTCAGCCAGGACTTTCAAGAGAACTAGAAGAGGAATGGCCTCTTGAAAACATTTCAAACACAATGTTAGCTAGAAAATGAGCCACCATTTTCCATATCCAGGCAGAGCAGAGGAAGAGAGAGGCAGAGAGGGACAGGGGAGACGTGGACAATCTTCTGGCTGGGTGAAGGGAGTTTATACCTGACCTGGGCTTGTATGTTAGTTGAATTTCTGCCTCTGTGACAAAATACCCAGCACAATCAACTCAAGGGAGAAAAAGTTTATTTTGGCTCATGGTTTCAGAAGTTTTAATCCATGGTCAGTTGGCTCCGTTTTTTATTTTTGGCTCTGTGTGGGCAGACCAATGTGGTGGGGGAGCACATTATAGAGCAAAACTGTCTACTTTGTGGTGACCAGGAAACAAAGAGAGAAGAGAGAGGGGTCCTACTGTCTCTCCAATAGCCTAACTTCTTCTCCCTAGGCCACACATCCTGAAGGATCCACTATCTCCCAGTACCTATGGACTGGCGACCAAACTGGTGACACATAAGCCTTGGAGGGCACCTCAACTCCAAACTACTGCAGCTTGTATAAACCATGCATTCCAAGTGTGCAGTTGTGAAACACAGAGTTTACATCCTCACCAACCCAAATATTTGGCTTACTCGCTCACTCAACAACTGGCACCCTTCTGGTACCTCAACTTTTTCATCTGCTAAATGGAGGTATTAATACTTTGTACCTCACAGGGTAGTAAAGTGCTTACAGAAGTGCCTGGGATATGTGTCCTGGGACTCAGGAGTGGCTGGAATGCAGGAAGAGGGTGGTGCATCCAGGCAGCCTGGGAGGGAGCAGTTTAGGTCAAACCCACAGGGCCCTTCTGGCTTCTAGCCCCAGATCCACCGCAAGATCCAAATAGAGCAACTGGGAGTGGCTTCTGGAAGGGGAAAGCTATCTTCTTCCCTGGGCTTTAGACTAAGCCTCTGAAATATTTAAGCATGTTTAGTCCAGCCATACTGTAAGAAGAAAAATTGGAACCACAACTGAGTTTGGAGAAAGGAGGGGAGAGGAGAGAGAGAGGGGAGGAAGAGAGGGGAGAGAGAGAGAGAGAGAGAGAGAGAGAGAGAGAGAGAGGAGGCAGATGACAAAATAGGTCTCTTCCGTCATTATTTTCTCAATCTTTGTAACCAAGTCCCTGCCAGCCTGCCTCTCCCTGCTCTCCTCTGTGCTTGCTCTGAGCCAGGTGACAAGCAACTCTGCAGGAAACATTGGCTCTAGTTGGCTTGGAGCTTCAGATATGCTCTGGGGCAGCAAAGGCCTTGCCCACCTTGGGGTTTCCTAAGACTGGAGCTGTGATTAGTGCCAGTGCCTGAGAGACTGGGATTTGAAGATATCCCTGTTCACCTTTACCTAAAGAGTTCTTAGATTAAAAAGATAATATTTGTGGTGGTATAAGGAGTTGAGTGTTTAGAGGGGCTACTGCTGGTCAGTAGTAATGATATCGATGATGGTTACAATTTTGAGTGTTTGTGATTTACCACATGCTCAGCATTGCATGATAACCTCAGAGAAAGCTTTCTGCTGTAAGTAGTGGGGATCAGAGGCCTCCCACCACATCTTCTTGGGCCCTTCATTTTTGTGTATGGCAACTCAGCTTCCAGCTGCCACCTCTAGCAACAATTTGGGAATCTTTTCTAGAAGTAGAAGTGTACTATGTCTGTGTTTGGGTCCTGCTAGCAATACTAAGGAAGTAATGTCCTTTGTCCCTGCCAGAGTAGTCTCACCCAATGACTTGTGGTCTTGTAGCTAGGAAATCCTTTCCCTTGCACCTCTGGTGGACAATATTATGGGTTTGTGCTTTGCAATCTTTCCAGAGTTCCTCCTCAGGACTGTGCTCTAGCTGCCCTCAGTGACACTTGTTAGATGATGTACTTCCACCTCTGACTACACCTGCCATCCCTTTTTTCTTGCCTACCCCCTAATTCTCTTCCCATATTTTCTGGGGCCATCAGTCCAGTCAGCTGCTTGCAGTTGTGTGGCCTTCATAAGACTCTTTCGAGTTAAGAAAGGATGCTAATTAGCTCATGTGATTGAAGGTCTGGCTTTAGAACTGGGTCAATTCAGGGCTCGAATAATGTCCACCACTCTCTGCTCCCAATTCCATTCTTGACTTTGCCTCCCTTGTAAAGCTGTCTCCTGCATCTTTTCTAGCTGTCCTCCAGGCAGCTCTAGGCTCACATCATCACAACAGCAAAGCCAGAGAGGACAGAGTCTGGTTTCCTGATAATATAAAGTCCTGGAGAAGCTGAGTCTTGACTGGCCAGACTTGAGCCAGGCACCATCTTGGAAGTGGGAGTGGTGGCCAGGCGGGTGGTAGACAGGGAGCTCTGTCCTGAAGCTGCCCCTGAAGGCTTACATAGTTAGAGGGGAGAGTGGCTCCTCATAAAAAAGCAGAGATATTATGGGAGGAGGTGGATGGGTGCTGGCTGGAAACACTGCAGCCAGCCACCATCTTCAGAGTTGCAGATTTCTTCCCATGAAACCTTTGCTTTCAGGGAAGGAGCCTAAGGCTGAGCATGGTTATTTGTCAAAGGTCACTCAACTGGAAAGGGGCAGAGTGACCTGGGCACCCTGATTTAGACTTTTCCAACATCCTTTGTCTGCCACCTACATTGCCTTACATATTTCTCCTTAAAATTTATGAAAATGTATTCATTCATCACCCTTTAACTTAGGGTCAAAACCTGTTTCAGATGTGGACTTTGCTAATTATCTGTCCCTGACATCCTTCATGTAGCCTGTTTCCAGGATGTGTGGTGCCCCATTGCTACCCTCAGCGTGTTTAGAGGGCATACTTCCAGTGCATGGGACCCATCAGAGCTCGGAATTCTGGAGACTTTTCTGTGTCCTACTCAATCTTTTACATTTGTTTTCTCCATCACTATCTAACTTGACAGTAATCTTTTTTTGGTAATGTGCCCCATTGAGCTTTTCCAAAGCAATCAGCTTAATATTCATGAAAACAAAAAGTTCTTTGTTGTTTTGTATTTTACCAATTTATAGGATAGTTAATTAAAGGATTTGATCACAAGGACTCCCACAGCTGGCATCAATAGGTTTGGGGACACACATAGTGACTCTTGGTGGGCAGAACACAGTGTGGGTATCCTAGAGGGACAATCCACCAGCCAAGAGCACAGCTTGCTGTGGGCAGCAGATGAAGGCATTAGAGAGGAGGAGGAAGGTGTCTGGGCTAAGGGGAAGCTGCCCCAGAGCACTTTTATGCCAGTGCCAGGGGGCCCAAGGCGCTCCTAAGGGGCATGCCAGCAGTCTGCTCTGGAACAGCTGCGCAGCACTCTTTCTGTGGCAGGGGTCCCTGCTGACCTGAGATTGTTCAGGAAATAACACAACCACCTGCCTTGAGGCCAGGGAAGGACTTGTTCTTCCTGAGGCTGAGGGCTTCCTGTGAGGCCGGAGTGAGAGTGGGATGTGGATTCCTACTTTAGTTTTCTGTGACCTTGTAACTTTTCTAAGGGTCTTGGAGTAGATGTGCTTTTGATGTCCTGCTATGCATCCTGGAGGACAAGGTACCTTTATTGAAGGCCACCACTGCCTATGTATGCTTTAGTATGAAAAAGCAAAATTGACAAAGCACCCTCTCTGGACACATGAGCCTCCTTTTCCGGGCCAGTGCAGCTGGCTTGGTTGGTGGTGCATGAACTCAATTAGCATTTTTCCTTATCCTCTCAGCCAGGTGCCTTTGGGCAGCGCGCAGACTGTAGAACCACACGAGGCAGATGCGGGTAATATTTTAATCCCCTACTGATTCCTGCAGTTCTAGGCTACCTGCAGTAAAGCAGTGCTCCTGAAAGTATGAAGAATGTACCAGCAGCAGCAGCGACCCTGGGAATTCACAAGAAACGCAAATTCATGGGCCTCTGCTCCAGAACTGCTGAATCAGAATCTCTGGGGATGGGGTGCAGGCATTTGGGTTTAACCAGCCCTTCACGTCTGTCTGCTGCTTGCTGAGGCTGAGAAACACTGCAGTCCCCAACTGCTCAGCCTTTCTGTCACAAACTCTCAGCCATGAGGGTCCTGCCTTCCCTTCCCAGCCATCCTGTCTGAGTCCTTCCAAGCTGGTCCCCTGGCTACGGGGAGCCCCCACTTGACCTGGGAAGGACTTGTGAACATCTCTGCTGGGCTCAATCCAACAAGCACAACCCCTGCCTTTCTCATGACATTTTCCCTTCTTTGTGGGAATGAAGACAACTATTCACTTCCTGGAGCAGGGGTGTCTCACCCCATCCCAGGCAGGCTGTGCTCACTGGCCAGTGGGTTGAACACTCTTTGGAGTTGAGTAGACAGGGCACAGGAACCTGAGCAAGATCACTGGGGATATGGGGAGGCAAATTCCCACAGAGTGTGCAAGTTCGTCCTGCCACTGTTAACTGAGATCCAAGAGAAGACCTGGGGGATGCTGAGCGAGCGCACTCCTGTCTGTGGCCCCAAACCATACAGCTTCTTTATTTTCTGTGGTCAGTCTTGGTCCTCTTGAGCCCAGAGCAGCTCTCCTGCCCCTTCCCACTCCCCTGAGCAGTGCGGAATAGATGTATTTTTTTCACTCAATTGTTTCTCCATCCTGTTCATGTCCCTGTCTTATGCATAGCTTTCAAACCTGAGCCCCTGTACAGTAGGCTTCAGGCTTCTGCTTCTTCTTTTCTAAAATAGCGCCTGGTGTGGGGAAACTGAGGTCATCTGTCAGCCCATTGTTTTGAGGATGATGAGTCAGCCATTTTGCTGGCAAAATAATGCTTCCCAGGGGTGGGGAAACCACTGCTTGAATTTAGAAATCCAGAAGTCTGTGTTCCAAGCTCAGTGAGGTCTAGCACAAATTTTAGTATTTAAAGCAGTAAGAATTAAAAACACAAAAAACCAGACATATGAAAAGAAGAATTAGGTCAGCTTTCTCCTTCTTTTAAACCTCTGTGAAAGGAACTTGGAAAGGAGTTAGTCATGCTGCTAAAATTGAGGAAATATTCCACCCTCCCAAAGTGCTGGGCTGACCCACATATTCCCAGGGGGTGCTGAGACCCCTGCCCCCAACCCATGCCTGTTGCAGAGCGTTGAGTTTTCTGCTGGAGAGAAGGTTCTGTTATGAGAGAGACCTGACCCAATCAGGACCACCATTTCCTTGCTGTGTGACTGTGGGTAAATTTTTTTTTTTTACCTTCTCAGAACCTATCAGTCAAATTAGTGGAGTTACTTCCCAGTAATACTAAGTAGGTATGTGGTGCAGAGACATTGTAAGAATTAAATAGGATATATTTGAACTTTGGGCACAGAGTCATCCAAATGTTAGTTTCTTGCCTACACCAATCATTGATCTATAAAACACCCCTTACTTTCTGTTAATCTGCAAGGAGTTCCTAGTGAGAGCTGGTGTTCATAGAGACTGAGGTTAGAAACCAAGTTCCACATTTTTCTAGCAGTGTGAACGGGGGGAGTTGCACAGATTCGCTAAAGCTCAGTGTCCTCCTCAATAAGAGTGGAAATGACTTTGGTCTTACCTTGAAGGCGAGTTGAGAAGATGAAGTAAGATAATGTGTTCAGAACTATGCCTAGAACAGTGAGGGGCCCATGGCTACACGTGAGGCAGTCCCCCATAATTATCATATTTGAATGCATAATGCTCCAGTTAGCATGCAGTTGTTGCTATGCAGTTCTTGGTTAGGTATCCATGACTTGAAGACTGAGAAACCACAGTTTGGGGCTGTGTGGGTCCCAGAGACTAGCTGTGGAGACTGATCTGAGGCAGGGATGTGTCATAGCAAGTGGGCAATGACAGGTGTGACACATGGCAGGGTCATTCTGCAAGGAAGGCAGGAGGGTGGTAGAGGGGAGGGGAGGGAAGGTAGTCTAGGCCAGGGGAGTGCAGAAGAGAGTATGGAAGCTGGAGTGAGCAAGGTAGTTTGCTGGAGTGAGCAAGGTAGTTTGGAGGCATAGAGCCATTGGGAACCTTGAGATGAGGAGAAAGGGGTCCAGGGGGCAGAGAGCTAGATTGCCATTCCATGCAGGCCAGCACTTTTGTCTGATTTTTCTTCATTTTTTTTTTATTGGTACCAGGATTGAACTCACAACCACATGCTTGCAAGGCAGGCTCTTATGCTGTTGAGCTAAATCCCCGGCCCTTTCTTCATTTTTAAAATCTATATCTTAGGCAGTGTCTGGCATTTGGAATAATAATTAACCAGCATTATAAATAATAAATAATGACTAAAGTGAAAAAAAGGGGTTGAAAATGGAGGCAAGCGGAGACCATGACCCCACAACATCTTAGAGGGAACCAGAGAGGGGAGGCCCCAGCAGGAGACGGAGGAGATACCTAGCCTCCCTCTGACAGGAGTGGGGAGGTTAGGACCCCAGGAACACCTAGGAAACAGGCTGTGAGGGAGAGGAGAGGGGAAGGAAGAACTGAGGAGACCCGGTCTCAGCCTTGGTGTTAGGGAGCTAGAGTGGCAGAGGGGGCAACCTGAGGGGAAGCTGCACTTTTGCCATGGAGTTATGAAGCACCTTGGTTACTTTTCACATTGCTGAGACAATGTACCCATCTCTCAAAGTTAAAGGAAGAGAGGTTCAGCTCACAGTTTGTAGAGTTTTCAGTCCATTGTTGACTGGTTCCAAGGCAAGGCAGCATGGCAGAAGGGCACCACAAAGAATGCCTGTGTGGCAGGCAGGAGCCGCAGTGGCGGCGGTGACAACAGCAGCAGCAGCAGCCTTCTTTCTGTTCCTTTATATTCCATACAGGCCACAAACCTACTGAATGGTGCCATCCCCACTCAGGGTAGGGCTTCCATTATCCACACCCTTAATCCCAGTATCACAGCCTTCATCCATACTCACACACTGTGACTCCAGCCAGGTCCAGAAATCCCCCTACAATTGCAGGAGGCTTTGTGTGGGGACATCTAGATCCCAGCTATAACATGAGGGACCCAGGAAGAGAGAGGGTAGGGAGGGCGAGTCTAGGACAGCTGGGACACTGAAACACCAGCTACCCTCCCACCACTGTGGCACTTTTTTCTTATCGATAAGGAGGGATGTGGGACCCATCCAAGCTTGGAGGATTGCTGAGCAGGTATGATCGGACAAGGTGCAGGTGAGGGGCAGGCCCTTGACTGGGTAGTAGGGAGGCAGGAAGATTGAAAGACCTGGTAAGTCCTAGAGAGGAGAAGTCATGAGATCACGAGGTTGAGGCCAGAACAGGAATAACGGAGGTGACAATTTCTCTTTTAGGTGGAGCTTTTTGGCTTTTGCTTGGGATTCCTCAGCCTCCTCCACAATTTGTGTGTACTCAGTTTTCTCTTCCTTTAAGACTTGGATGCCATTTGAACTTCTCAGAGCCGACATGTCTCCCTCCACTGACCTCCTGTCCTCTTTAGGATTGTAATTATTCACCTAGATGTCTTGTCTTTCTCATGATAATGCAAGACTGGAGGTCATGGTAGTTTCAACTTTGTGGTGTCTAGAGCCTTGCTGAAGTTGAGTGAACAGGTATTTGTGAAATCCATGTTCACATCTCTTAGATCAATAGAGAAGTCAATAGATAGATCAAACAAGTATTTGTGAACTAGAATAATCAATTCTATTAGAATCAATTATATTTCTCACTGATGATCCCTTAGAACTAAAAAAATTCTATTTGTAGGTTTTCTTTCTTGCAAAGGCAATGCTGTATGAGAAAGAGCTGAGTTTTTAAGTCAGAGAGACTTGGATTTTTTCTCACTGGGGCAAAGCACTGATGTTCAAGGAGACAGAAATAATATGTAAATAAGCAAGGCATTTACTAGTGCATATCATAACCATTATAAAAAGATGCCCCTTGCTTTAGGGCAGCACAGCCTGCACCAGGACAAAGAGTTTGACAAGTGGCTCTCAGTCCCCAGCAGATCCCTAGCCAGACACCTTTGTGCAGAGAACAATGGTAAATTGTGGCCTTGGTCAAATGCCTGACACATAGGCATTAAAGAAAAATAGAAACTATACTTGTGGTATTATTAACACATTATTATTATTACTATTATTATTATTAGGTGTGATGCCCACCTGGCACCGCATGTAGACAGATCCTTTGATTAATATTCCTTTGTAGTTGGAATTTTTCTGTCTTAAAAATTCAAGTCATAGGCACACAGTAGCACAAACTGCCTTGAAGAAGAAAAATGAAAAGGGGTAGCAAATGATGCTATTAGAATTGTACTCTCCTCGTTACAGAAGTAATGTGATCCTGCTTTGGTGCTCTGAGCTCCTACCGATGCTGAAATTTAAAAGACAGGGCCTAGACTAGGGCCCCAGAGTAACAGTGGTGATTGTAGGAAACCATATAAATGGATTTGATCTCTTGTTAGTGGTCCATATTCTCTCAGTAGGACTAGAGAAGCCAACTTATTATCAATAAAAAAAGAATAAACTCTTTATAGGAGGCCATTTTCTCTGCCACCAAGTGTTTTATACACTTGTCAATAATTGTAACTGTTAAATATGACATATTGATGGATATAGTGGGACAAAAGAATGCTTTTTTCTGATTAGGGTGAAAAGATTTTATAGTCTTTATTTTATGGATGGAAGTAATCTAACTCACAAACTCCAGCTATCTATAATCCTCTGTGGGAAGGTAATAAAAGAGAAAGAAAATGCTGAGAGAAGTCCTGTTGGCCAAGAGCCCAGCCCTGTGGACACTGTCCTTCCTAGAACTGACCCTGTAGACTTCCCAAAGCGTCGTGGAAGTGCCCCCACCTCTGGTGCTTGGTTGGCTCTATGTGATGGAGGCTCCATGCTCCTGCTTTTGCCAGTTGCTCTCACATAGAGATGAAGTTTGCTGCCCAGGTGGCACTTGGAATATCTGGCTGGACAGAAGAAGCAAGAGACTCCCAGGCTTGAGAGGCTGCAAACACCTGAATAATCAAAGTGTCCCTGGCACCTCTGTCTCTTGGCCTTCCACATGTGTAATGAGGTCCCGTCCACTGTTCCTCTACGGACACTTAATTTTTTTTTCTTTTTTGTAGTGCTAGGATGGAACCTAAGGACTCTCGCATGCCTGGCAATGACTTTATCACTGAGCTACACCCCCAGTTCTGAATCTCTCCATTGCTCTGCATTGCTTTGACCACCCTATCCTGGCTGCTTCTCCTCCATTAGTACTGCAATGGCACAAACACTGTAAAGCAAAAAGACCCAGGACCCATTGCACTTCCTGGTCTGCAGGTGCCCCATAGTGTGGGCTGGGCCATTCTCCTTTTTGTCACAAGTTGTTTGCTCTTGTTGTTCTCTTGCTTTCTCTCAATTCATCTTCTTCACCACAGTTCTTATTCACTTGGTACCTTCAGTGTAACCCTCTCCATCTCAGAGAAGTTTCTTTATGTTGCTGGAATCCATTCTGTTAAAAGATTTTTGCCAACCTCATCTCCTGCTCTCCTTCACTAGAATCCCAAGAGGGAACATAGGCATTTGGTGATCCATTAGGCAAGTGGAAATGAGGGTCCTCAGAGTCTTGCCTGAGAAATGATACTTAGTGTGCATGATTCTTCCAATTAATTGATCATCCAGCTAATAAGAACTATGGGAACTAGAAGGATTTCTGTGCACTAATGAGAGAGAAGCTTGCAACCCACCCTCCAAAACATAGTGCTTCTAATTCCATCTGTAACACTTGGACAGTCCTCAGATGAAGATCTGGATGGCCCTGGGACCTGGGTACACATGAGGGCTGGAACAGGAGGTGGAGAGCTAGAATCTTTGTCTTCTCTAGACAGTCTGAATTTCTAAAAGGTGGCACAGAAGGCAGAGTTATGGATTGTGCATGTGGAACTAAAGGCAATTGGAACAGATAGTATAAATAGAGGTTTAATGTTGGATACTGTGTCAACTTGGCTAGACCACAGAACCCAGAGAGTTGGTCAAAATCTATTCTAAATGATTCTGCAAGAGTATTTTAGGGGGATAAGATTAACATTGGAATCAGCAGACACTGAGTAGAGCAGATTACCCTCCATGATATGGTGGGCCTCACGGAGTCAGTTGAAGGCTGTCAGAAAATTCCCTTAAAAAGAGGGAATTCTACCACTGAAAGGCTTTAGACTTGTAGTGGAAAATCATCTTTGGCTTCATGGCCATCTCTGCAGATTTTGGATTTGTCTGCTTCCATAATCGCATGTGCTAATTCCTTAAAATTAATCTCTCTCTAGATAGAAACTCAGTAGGTTCTGCTTCCTAGAGATGGCTGACTAAAACAGGTATTATGGCATAACCTTAATTTTATGAGCCATATTTTATTACATTTTTATGGGGAGTTTAATAACTAGTCCCTAGATGAAATGATGACAAAAAAAAATCATGCTTTAAAAAAGATGAGAAGTTTCTCAAACTGAGAGAGAAGAGATCTGTATAATGGATCTTATCATTAATGTCTTTCTATTTAAGTAGAACAAAATTAAAAAGAACTCCATTCAATTTGTATTCTAAGTAACTCTGCAATCCCCAAGATATCATAAAACATATGATTAATTAAGTAGTTACTAGGTGCCAGGGACTATTCTAAGTATTTCCATATATTCTCTCAATCTTCATCTCATTTCTAAGGGATATGGTTTATTGTTAGCCTCTTTTTTACTGAGGGGGAAACTAAACAACCAAAAAGTTAAGTATGTTTCCAAAGTGGCCCAGCTGGTGAGTGGTAAAGCTGAGATCTGAATTCTGGCCCTCTCACCTTAGTTCGTCCCTTTCTCAAACTTGTCTTGCTGCTAGATGGTTTTTATATTAAATAAGAAGACGGTGGGGGGTGAGGTAGAGGGAACACAGGATGAAGTGACAGAAAAATGCCAATATGGCTTCTTACCATTATACATAAAAGTTGAGAACTTTGTGTTTAGGAATAGCAATACTAAACTAATAATTCTTCAGTGTTCCACATATGATAAGCACCTTACACAATTATGTTCATCTAATCCTCGTGAGACTCCTGTGAAATGGGTACTATTATATTCCCCACTTGATAGAGGAGGAAAATGAGTCACTGAGAGGCCAAGTTGATCCTCTGAGGGCACAGGCAGAGAGAGGAAGCTGCTCCACAGAGATGGAAAGCCTCAGATTCTACCTCAGAGAAGACCATAAAAGGTGAGAGGCTTCACTTAATCTTGTATTATTTTTACAACTTGGCCCATTTTTTTTTTTACCCCAATGGCATGTTTAGAAGGGAGAGAGCTGGTTCTGCCTCTGGATCTAACCAGGAACATGAGGAAGAACAGGTCAGGAGAAGCTCCTGAGAGCCAGCACCCTATTTCCAGTGATGACCTGGCCTTCAGAAGCCTTTATCAGAAAACTCCCTGAGAGGATCTTAGCCATGTGTCCTGCACTGAGTACCTTAGTGTGGATGAGAAACTCAAACCAAGTCATCTGAGCAGAGGGTGCCCAGGATTGGCATGCCTTAATGATGTAGGGAAGGTCAGAGAAACTCTGCGACCCAGGCCACGTGTCTGTTGAGCACTTGGTTTATAAGATTGGAGCTTTGTATTTTTACTGCTACCTGCAATGCTGGGAACCTTCTCCACACAGCAACTAATGAAAGCAACAGAAATGAGGTCTCAAAGTAACTACATTAGCTGAATAGGTGCTGTTATGACTTGTTTAAGTATCCCCCCAAAGTCTCATACAGTTATGAAGGCAGCTGAATCTAGCATTTGTGATTGGAGTGCTGGGATTGGTGGTGTGAGTGCTATACCTGCCCAAGGATGGGTAGCCAGTTTAAGATATAGGGGAGGGAAGGAGGTGTGCTTTCCCTCTTTTGCCCTTTTACTCTTGTTGTTTGCAGCCACAATGAATGGCTACCCCTCATCCATGCCACTCTGTCTTGGAGCCTGCTGAGTAAGGACTGAAACATCCCCAAACTGTACGCTAAATAAACCTTTTCTTCCTTCACTTTGGGTGGTGGGTATTTTGTCCCAGCAAGAAGAAAAAAGTAACCAAGACAGGTGCCTTTGATGGCTTCTCCCTTGCTCAGCTGAGAGGTCTTTTCCACAGCCAGGGTGCAGGCCTTGCCTCACTGCTGTGGTGGGGTTGCCTGGGCCACTGTCAATGTGCCCAGGTCACTTTCTACCTCAGGACTCCAAAGGGGGTGTAGAACACCTCTGACCTCAGCACCTTATGGATGGAAGCATGTGACATCTGTTTGTCTCCTACTGGTGATGGGAAGTCTGGTCACATGACCTTGGTGGCTCTCTATCAGATTTCTTTGATCCCTCTTTGTAATCACTATATCACTTAGGGAGAGAGCAAACAAATTTGAAACTAAAACACACTCATAGCTGAATGTTGTTGACCACACATTAAAAACTCTTGCCCATGGCTGCTTTTGGCAAAGGAAGAGTTTGAAGATGAAAGTCCTCTCTGTGTTCAAAACTACAAAAAGTACTTCCTGAAGAAATAAGACCTTTTTTCATTTTTTAAATGTGGAGGGAACAAAATGCAGAGGGGGTGATGGGTAAGTGCAAGTGAAAAGGTGGAATCTAACTTGAAATATTGCTGGCTTTTGGTACCTGTTGTTGTATTTTGAACTTGCAGAGAAGCAATTTGTGTGTGTGTGTGTGTGTGTGTGTTCCACATGCGCGCGCCCTGTGAGCACTCTTCCGCTGTATGGGATGATGGGATGGGTGCATTATGAGTAGTGGCTGCTCCCAGCCAGGTCATTTCAATAACAACAGGAGCCCACAGTTCCAGCTGAATGGCAGCTTTCAGACTGGAGAGCTTCCGCAGTCTCTCCACTTCCATACTGATTAGAAGTGCTTGAGATACATCATAACAGTGTCAGTGCAGTGTCTATGGGGGAAATTGTTGCTGTGTCTTGCTCTCGGAAGGTGACATAATGGGATTTCTTCCCTTTGTCCTGGTGACAGGATGATGATCACTGTCTGGCCTCCAGTTCTGCACACTTTGCCGTTCATGCACTCTGGCTCCACTGACAGCCTGAGGATGGATGGGGAAGTTGTGTCCTGTCACCAAGCCTGGGGCTTCCAGCTCAGTGGGGAAGGACTGGGTTGGGTCCAAACCTCCAGAGAGAAAGCATGCTTGGTGGTTGGGGGTGTGAACTGGGGAAGCGGGGTACCAGTGCGAGGAGGGACAGGGAAGTAGCTATAGTCTAGTTGCTGCAAGGTTTCTGAGACTTGGGTCCAAAGACAGTGGATTGTCCTCCAAACTGCCTTCTATCAGAGTAGGCATCTAGGTACAGACACAAAACATCTTTACGGTGCTACCTCCTCCAGACTCCCAAACACCACATCACCGACATGATTTATCTGTGTGTAAATATCCTGTCTAGCTGCAGAAAGCTTTTGAGAAGTCTTACTGTGATGCATTATTAGTACAATCGAGCTGCATATTTAAATTGAAGCAAATTAAACAATATGCAACTGCAGTGATGGCAGGGAGAGAGAGGGGGGGGATTTTTTGGGTCACTTTTTCTTGCAGTCTGACCTTGCCTATCAGTATGCTGAAGGAAAGGATGGCATCGCAGGGAAGCAAACAGAAATAAAATAAGTTAATTGCAAGTTATTAGGTCCTGATTATTTATGGGAGGCATTTACGGTAGGCTTATGGATGACTTTGAAACTGTCATCTTCTGCCTCGGTCATTCTGATAACACAGAAGCTTCTGGTTGGTTTCCAGTTCATTTCCCTTTCTTACTAGCTGAGAAAGTGAGATTTCAAGCCCACAGTCATGAGCAGAAAATGCCTCAAAGACACGTTACTCATGGTCTAAAGCCCAGATTCCTTATGGTGTAATGCTAGCATTGTCATCCAAGATTTATTGTGTATGTACTATGTGTACCAGATACTGTTTTAATAGATTATTTAATTAATCCCTCAAACAATCCTATGAAGTACTGTTAGGAATTCCTACTTAATGTAAGAGGCAACTGAGTTTCAGGAGGGTAAGTGACTTGCCTGAAGTTACTCAGCTAGTTTTTTGCTGAGCCTTGTTCTGATCAGTCTAATTCCCGAGCCTACACTCATCTCATTAAGTCATGTTTTGCCTCCTTGAGTTAACGACATTCTGGCATTCGCACAGAACAATACTGATGACAGCAAATATTTGTTGGGTGTTAAACATGTATAGACGCTGTTTTAAGGGCTTTGTGCTGACTTACAGAATCTTAAAGAAACCTTCTGTATGAAGTAAATACTATTATTATTCATCTTTCATCTCACCATCCCCCTGTACCAGGGATTGAACCCAGGGGTTTCCCCCTGAGCTACATTACATTTGCAGCTTTTTAAAAATTATTTTATTATTATTATTTTGAGGCAGAATCTCTCTAAATTGCTAACTTGTCCAGGCTGAGCTCCAACTTCTAATCCTCCCGCCTTGGCCTCCTAGAGTGCTGGGATTACAGGTGCACAGCACCACAGCAACTTGCTAATCATCTTTCCATTTGACAGATGGAGAAATTGAGGCACACAATTTTTCTGTAGCTTCTAAGTGGCAGACTGAACTTCAGACTCAGGCAGCTGGATCCTAAGTCTGCCCCCTCATCACTGACCTTACCATTTCTTGTACCCAGCTTCAGGTGTCCGCAGTTAAGTGTCTACATGTGTGGTGGTCTCCCAAGGATATCCATGTTCAAACTGAAGTGCTATTTAAAAACCTCAAGCTGGAAGGGCCATTCAGCTGTCATCAGCTTTTGTCCCCTGAACTGAGCCAAGTTTACCTCTCAGCCTTGAAAATAGAAAGCAGGCTCTGTGGGTGTAAAGCACTCCTCTCCCCGGGACAGGGATTCTTCATCTCTTTTGGATGCCTACCCCAGTGTTTTATCACCTTGAGATGCCGCTGGCGAGGTGCCTTTAAATCTCTCAGCTGGAAAAATGACTATGAATAAAACAAATGAAGCTCTCAACGATGGAAGCTCCTGATGGTGCCTTCAATGGGGTATTTCCCAGCATCTGTCTCCCACCACACACAGATCAGCCTTTTATTGCCCAAAGATGTTTCTCCTGTTTTGTCACTGGCCGCTAACCGGCCACGCAGGTACTTTGAGGCCAGAACCAGGATTGCCTCATTATTAAAAACAGCCAGTGTTACTGCCTAGACTGCAATCCATTATCATTCAAATGAGCCAGCCACAATGGAAGGAAAATATGCAAGCTGATTTCTCTCCAACGTCCTGTTCTCAGCACTCCCTAATTATAGCAGGCAGTTGATGGGGACAGTTGAACATGGAGGCTGACGGGGCAGCCGTGGTGTTCTCATCTAAGCAAAACACAAACAATGTGTAAAGTTGCTCCCACGGCCTAGGTAAGCAGAATTTTATTCACAGCTCAGTGGTGTAACAGTGCTTTGAATTTATCAGTCAGTGGCGTATAATAGCATCTCTCTCCTGGTTCCATACTTTCGGTTTTCTCTTTGTCTTTGTCTTTTAAAAATCAGACTCAGTGGTGACCTTGGCTTACCCCTGCTCCTTGTTTTCCTTGTCTTTCAGAGTGCATCAAGATGGTATTTTCTTATTTTCTGGTCAGTGTTCAGTGACGGATGAATTTCCTACTGACTTCGCTGTGTGTTATTTATTTGTCCATTCCCTCAACAAATATTTACTAAACACCTACTAGTGCCGGAACACTATGCTGATGCTGGGGATATAAAACAGGCATCATCTTTGCCTGTAGCAGTACAGGTTAGTGAAATAGATATTCAATAAACACTCAATTGATTACGCTTTTGAGATTGAGGTAAATTCATTTTCAAAAGAGAAGAGGAAGCTTGTCTTCTTGCATGGCATCATCTCAGTATGTTTTGAGGGACACCAATACTCAGCACCAAGAAATGACACACAAGCTACCTTTTAGTCTCCTCCAAATGACATTTTTCTTAAATGATTCTCTTTATTCCCTGAAAAAGAAAATCAGTTTTTGAAGTGTCTTTTTTTTTTTTTTCTTTTCCAGTACTGGGGATTGAACCAAGAGGCACTTTACTAGTGGGCTACAATCCCAGTCCTTTTTGTATTTTATTTGGGGATGGAGTTGTCAAGGCTGGCTTCAAACTGCAATTCTGTCTCAGTATCCTGAGTTGCTGGGATTGTAGGCATGTTCCACCATACCTGGCTAAGTGATCTGATTTTTCTGAAGGAAAACTCAGTTATTAATGAAGCTTTGTTGGCCAGCATGATCATCTCATTTGCTTTCTTTATCCTTTTTCATGAGATCTAGGTTACCATTAGGTGACGTTCTCTGTCTCCTCCATGGTGGGTAAGATTTCGAATGGTTGAATGTAAGACAGGAGGAAGAGAGCTGTCCTGGACTCACTTGACTATTTTAGTTTCCCCTATGATCTAGTCTTAGTCCCAGCCATTTTTCTATCCTTGGTACCTGCCACATAGTTTACCATTGATGAGCTCAGACAGCTTTCCATCACCGTTACAAAATACCTGAGATAATACAACTGAAAAAGAAGAAAGGTTTATTTTAGTTTACAATTTCAGTTCATCGTCATTTGGATGATTACTTTTGGCCTGTGGTGAGACAGTGTATCGCGGTGGGATATGTGGCAGAAGTAGTCTGCCTCATGGTGGCTGGGAAATAAGGAGAGACAAGAGGGTTGGGTTCCAACATGCTTTTCACAGGTATGCCTCCAAGGACCTAACTTCCTTCACTAAGCCCCACTTCCTAAACACTCCATCACCTCCCAATAGTGCTACAGGCTGAGGACCAAGTCTTTAATGCATGGACCTTTGGAGATGTTTAAAATTCAAACTATGACAGAGAATTTTTTATACATTGTGATGAGCGCTATGATTTATTGACCAGACGAATATTTATTCAGCATCTACTTCCTATCAGTGTGGGACCATGGAGATGTAAGGGTAAAATAAATCAAGACCTTCCTGATGCAAAGTTTAGGGTGCACAGTAGGGGTTGGAAGTCAGAAAGATGCAGTAGTTGGGTGAAAGGAACCTGCTGAGCAAGGGATACCACTGGAGCACTGGGAAAGCACTGAGACTGGGGAAAGTAAGGAAGGGAGTGGGATCTTTGGCAATGAAGAATGAATGGTTGTAGTGAGGCATTGTGGTGCAGGGAAGAGGGAACTGCAGATCTGGAGGTTGGAGTAGTGGCGGTGCCTCAAAGAATTGAAAGTCCAGTGGTGAGACAATGGGATTTTGCACCAAACAAGGCTGAAGAAGTAAGCAGGGTTGGGAGTGGCTATCCAGGCCCTGCTGAGCAAGGGTTACAGAGAGCCCTGCAGGGGTTCGGTGGCGGAAGTGGGAGAAGAGAGAGCTCTGCTTGTAAGGTCTGGCTGGTGGGCGTGCCTCGAGGCAGGATCCAGGGAGGATGGCTGAACCGGCATGGCAAGACATATGCATTGGGGAGACGTCTGCCAGGTCAAGGGCCTTCTCAGGGGTGTGAGGGTTGAGTGGGGAGGAAGAGATCTTTGTGAAAGTGAGGGTGTGAGCTGCAGCCCTTGCCTCGGTGTGTTCACTTCCTGCAGCAGCTCCTACAGAGCTGCGACGTGGCTGCCTTCCTATCAGAAACTTCATGGTATCCCACAGTACCAATGTGCCAAAATTCACATGACGAATAGCGGGCTGGTTCCAGACTGGCACTATTATGAACCATGGGAATCTGTGCCTTCAAAGTATTTCTAATAGTGAGATTCTGGCCACAGTCTCCCAGGCAGTGAGCAGCGGAGCTGATAAATGACCCCATCAAAGAGCCAAGTCCACGGGCTGTCCCTAGCTAAGAGGCCTTGACCTCTGGACTGGAGGTCGCCTCTGTGGGAAGATGGCTTGAGCAGGGGCTGGGAAAATACCTACATGCAGAGTTTCTTAAACAAGCAGCCTTCTACTTCTGAACCTGAGTCTCTGGGAGCCTGACTTGGAGACCTCGATTTGTAGTTAAACCCCACTTTGTTCAGTCAGTTTATCTTGCTCCTGTGTCCTGCATGGGGAGCACCAGCCTCTTCTGTAACACCAGATCTGCTACAAATCTTCACTCACAGGAGGCAAAACAGTCCACAGACTGTGCTGTCCCTCTGTACAGCTCCTCTGGGTATCAGGGAGGAGGTGAGAGGAGAATATAATTTGGGGTGTCTATTTCTTCTCTCCTTTTCCATGGTGTGGTGTGACTCCATGCTGAATAACAGAATCTCAGATGCCCAGGTCATCCCACTCTGGAGGTAGGCATGGGGTTGCAGCATAGGCAGGTGCCTGCTCTGTTCTTCTCCCCCACGCCAGGGAAGTGGTTGCTCATTCCTGGAGCAAAGTCTCACCTAGGAATAGCTCCAGTTGCATCCAAGCCATATGTAGCCCACACCAAGGTTCTTTGGACTGGAAAATCCTTTGCTACAAGAGGAGCTGATGCTGAACTGTGCCCAAGGAGATCCCCCAAAGAGGAGACAGGGACATGGGCTCTTCCCTACCCAGAGAGCAGGTTGTGGGTGTGCTGACTTCTGTCACAGAAAAAGAATTTTCAAGATGAGTACGTGCGAGGTATAAAGAAATTTATTTGGCAGAATTTTGCAAGTACACTTAGAACAGTGTGGGGCCCTTAAGAGAGAGACAGGTGATAGTCTGGAGCTGGATATATTTGTGAGGTCATGGGAATGTCTTCAGTTTGAGTGACTCTGGATATGCATTCCTTCTGTAAGTCAGGTTGCTTAACTGCTGGGCTGCGTTAGAATGTGAACCATTCACGTGTTTGAGGCTGAGATGTGCTGCCCACCTAACAGTGGGTTTTCTTGAGGAGAAGTTCTGCTGGGAGGAGGCACAATTTATAAGTGAAAAACATAGGCCCAGTGCCCAATTTACAGTTTGTTGTGCCTTAAAGACCTTTAGGAAAAAATGTTTTTGAACTGGGTTTCCTGAAAAGGAAAAAGGCTTAAGTAACTTTGGTCTTCCAGAGTTGCAGTGTTTCATAGTTCAAGGTACACATTCAAAATTATGATTTTTCTTGGCTCTTTTTGCCTATATTTTTTCCTGTTATAATCCCAGGAAAGGTCCCCTTTCCTCCTTTCAAGATGGGAAGATGCTGGCTGGGGCTGTGTGCTCCACACTGACCACCTCTGGATCCGTAGTCCATCAGCTGCACACTGGAACTGCCTATGGGTGTTTCTGTAAGCCACAGTGCACAGGCCGCTCCAGAGATCCTGGGGGAAGTGGTCTAGGGAAAAAATGTCCCAGAATGATTCCAGTCTGCTGCTGGCCTTGGGAATCATGGTGCTGGGTTTGTACCTGTCCTCTTGGGGGGCATGAATACACTTCCCAGGCTCTGTGGGGCTTGCCCAGCCTAGCGGTGGCATGAGCCTGGCTATCACCCCAGGGTCTCCTCCTATAAGCCCAACAACAGGCTAAGTTCAATTCTGGGACTCTGTTTGCTCCCAGATCCTGTTCTGAGGGGACACACGGCTGCTGCAGACCTGTGTGCCCCCTAGCTTGGTCTGTGCCTTTGTCTCTGCTGATCCAGCTCATGTGAAGCTTGGCCTGGGTACCCATGGGCATCTAACCTCTTTCCCTGTTTCTTAAATTATGAAGCATGTTGCTGCCACTTCCAAAAGTTCCTGTTGGCCACTGATCAGCCTGATGTCCAACCCTGGTGCTCACAATTTATGATCGAAAAGAAGAAAGATTAGGTGAGAAAGGAGCTTCATTTCCAGAGACTTCTGTGAAGTAGCACAAATATTTTCCTAGCCTCAGTCATCCTCACCTTGACTTTGTGTCACAGCTGAGGAATGAAACGACACTGGCTGTGAGTGAGAGGACGGGACTCTAGATCTGGCTCCTGTGGTTACTGGGGTGTGGTGAGCACGTCTGTCATCCCTGAACTCCGATCAGCTCATCTGCAAACCCAAGAGTTATACTAATGGAGCTTCGCACCCTCGGGGGTCCTGTGCATCTCATAAGAGTGATTAAGCCAACAATGATGTGTCTGGGTCTACCCTCTCTGTGGAGGAGCCTTGGTCACAAATAGCACAAGAAATGGGGGACTTGGAGGACACTAAGTTAGAAATACATCTACCAGAAACACACTCAACTCGACCTTTTCACCACACCCAGCATGCCTAGCATGGGGCTGAGAGAGGAGGGCTTTTTAATACACATGTCCCCCGCTCTGGAATGAGTTTTCCTAAGGGGCAAGTGCCCCAAAGCCCCAGCTGTTCAGAGGATATAGCGTTCTGAGAGGGGCCCCACGTTCCCCATTTGGAATCAGTCTCTGCCTGGCAGCTGTAGGGGCGGCTGATGAGAAGGCTAAGGGGAGATCCCCAGGGGAAAAGGAGTCCCCAACTGCCTAACATTTGTGTTCCAGAAGTCCTTGAATGGGTTCTTGTAACTGGCTGGCTTTGTGCCTTGTCAACTCTGATGGGCAGCTGAAGCTGGTAATACCACACCTGTAGGCTCAGCTGGCTTTAGGCTTCTGCAGGGCTGCTCTTGTCTTAAAGGGTAGGGGAAAAGAGTCCTTGGTAGATGCGCACCGAGTCTGGCAGTGGGTTCACTCTGACCCAAATGTTCCAGTTTCCCCTGGTTTGGATTCCTGTAACAGTTAAATTACTCTAAGCTGCAATTAATAGAAAACCTCATCAAGATTGGCTCAGATAACGGGTCCATTATCTTAGGTAACTTAAGGATCCAGGTTGGGTAGGCACCAGGCTAGGTTGCTCCTTAGATTAGAGATATCATCAAAGAGTCATTCTCTGTGTTTCCTCCCCTCTACCATCTTTGACACTAACTTTGTCATCTGGTTGGGAGCAGGTGGTTGTGCTTATTCCTGGCATCACATGTGGATGTGATGATATTCAAAGAAGAAGCAAGACTGCCTCTGTCTGTGTCTATCTCTTAAAATGGAAGAAGTTTTTCTTACGTTTTACAGGCTGTCATTCCTTTGGAACCAATTTGATTGATCTAGATTAAATCTCTCAGGAAATATGGATTTGGAGGAGTCAACCAACCATAACCATGACTTCCAGTGTTATCTTTTTTCCTTGCTTGACAGTATGATCTGTCTGACTTCATGTGTGGTCATATTTCTCTTTAGCTACTCACTAATTTTCTCCCTTTTTACCTTCCAGCTCCATTGCAAGCCTCTTTTGAAGTAATTGTAGGTGGCACATCTAGATTCTACTGAGATTGGGAATGACAAGAATCATATCTATTCCTCGTCTCTCTTAGACAGAACCACCTGCCTTCAGGACTCTTCCTTTTCCATTGCTGTACATACTCAATGGTCTTGTGCCCCTGTTGGGGCAGGACCAGGCTGGAGCTCAACTCAAGGCTGGGTGAAGGTTCACAGTTCATAATTTCTTCTTGTTTTCTTTTCTGATCACATGGATATGTAATGAGACCTAGAAGGTTCTATTTTTTCTAAGTTACACCACCATGTACCTGTGGAAGCTCTTATCACTGGTCACCTGTGTGCTTCTGCTAATTCCTTGCTCTGGGAGTGAGCTGGTATAGAAGGAAAGGTATAGACTGACTCTGTGCTTGTGAAGTTTGCTTTGTGGGGAATCCATCAAGGCTTGCAGTGGTAGGGGTCATGGCATGTTATTCCTTCTATTCAGCAAAGAAGCCAGGAATTAGAAAAACAAGACTGTATCATGTGAGTGACAAGCCAATACTCTTCACTTCTACTGTCAATGGTCAAAGAATGAGAGAGCCGGGCCCTGTTACTTTTCTCTCTTCTGCTGCGTTCTACTTCCTTGTATCCAGGGTGACCTGGTGGTGGAGGTGTGCTGTGCAGTAGAGGCTGTGCTGGAGCATCAGCTGCTACTGTGGAACGGAAGTGATAGCTGCCAGCCCAATGACTAGGACATTCTCTATGAAAGCCAAGACAGGGGGAATAGGTTGAGGCAGAGACTAGAGCCAGGCAATCAATTCACTACCCCACAGGGCCAGGACTCAGAGTGGCTTAGTCTCTGTTTTATTATTATTATTTTTTTAAATAAAAAACTTTGCACAGAAAAGATATCACTTAATTCACACACATCTCCTGTGAGACAGACTGGGAAGGTATTTTCATCCTCGTTTGGCAGCTAAGAAAACCCAGGTTCAGGAAAACCAAGCCACTAATTATGCAACAAACTCATCACTGATTCTTTTCTGCCACCCTTCACTGTACCAATTCACTGACCACTTGGTAAGTTGGTCATTAATGATGGATTTGAACTTGCTGGTGTCCAGCAGTTCCTGCTAGCTGTATAGCATAGTTCTGAGGTGTTCTAGTGGACTATGACTCAAGTGTGACTTGAGTCTCATCAGACTGATGACACTGAGCTATGACCTCAAGCAGAATTGTGAACAACATGCAAGAGAGACCCACAGCAACCCTGTAGTTGGAGGAATTGTATCCTTCTGTGTATGTGTGTATTTGTGCGTGTGCATACATTCAAGTGGATGCGGGCTACGGCATGCACCCAAATGTACACCATGCCTATTCATGTATGTCACATCTGGCATTTGGTTTGGTCTGGTGTTGCTGGTTTCTGAGATTCCCAGGCAACACTTCCTGTCTTCTGCAAAGCTTTGCAGACCAGTTTCTGTTGCTCTTCTAAGAAGTGAAATTGTGGGCTGGAGATATAGCTCAGTTGCACAGTGCCTGCCTGGAAACTGCAAGGTTGTGAGTTTGATTCCTGGTACCAAAAAAAAGAAGTGAAATTACCCTCCTAATCCTTCTTTCACTTGGGTCGTCTCTCCTTCCCACTTGACAGAACTGCTTAAACATCCCATTCAGGAGCTCTAAAGAAGAATGTATCATATCATGCTCTCTTGTTTAACTTTTCCAAATTTAAAGCCCAAACTGGCACAGCTACTGATTAGCAGAAATCAAAAGAAAATGCTGGGCTTTTGATGGGAAAACTGCTACATTAGAAAGGGCTAGTCGTTTTACAATTGCAGGGTAAGGTCCATGATATTACCCACCACCGAATGGCCATTGGATTGTAAATTATTGGTAACTTTGCTGGATGGCTTGGCATCCTGTAATCATGATCATAATATTTCCCTGTAATGGTCAATCCAGGGAACCTACCAAGAGTTTGGTTGCTGATGTGCCAATTGTATGCTGCAGACAGTCATGATTATCACAGCAGGAAGGAAGTAAAGCTACCCCAAAGTTCTGGGTGTATGGCACTCTGTTCTCCCTTCTTGTTAGGAAGTAGAAGCAATGATCAGAATGACTTCAGGGCTCCTTTTCGCCACTGTGTGCCCCACCCATGAAGGTTCTAACTTTGTGTGCCTACCTGGATCCACGTCATTCCATGATGTGGTCTCTTGGGGTGATTGGGATATAAACCTGGCTAACAAGTAGGAAAGAAGCTTGTGGTTTCTCTCCAGTCTTCTGCTATGGCAAATTGTACAAGAGCGTGTGTGTGTGTGTGTGTGTGTGTGTGTGTGTGTCTGGTGATAGGGTGGTGTCTGTGAAACACAGAACATTTCAAAATATTGATACTTCTAACATGAGTGGTACTTCATAGTGTTATACGTATGCTTCTGTGGTACAGATATGAATAAATGAGAAGGCAAAGCTGATGGAGCAATGTGCCTATAGCTGGCACCCAGCCTCTCTCAGGGCCCTGCAGGAAAGAGATGGCATGTGCAGGGGTGGGTGGGAGGAGCCGAGCAGAGTTAGGGGCTGTGAACAAGGCAGGGAGAGCGTTAAGGGGAGACAAGAAGGCTGGGGCCAGGAAGAGGCTTACTCATTTCTAGGCCTCAAAGGGTCAACAGGCAGAACTAAAGCTGTAGAAGAGGCTTTCTGATGGGAACTGCACTTTCAGGAAAGGAACCCCGCACGGCCATGGGGCGTGGGGGCAAAGAACTGGACCATTTCACTTTCCTTTGTACCTTCCTTCTCCTGTTGCTGCCTCCTATTGGCCACACACAACTATAAACCTGAGGGCAAGGGAACTGTTAGTACTGTTGAGAAAGAAAGAGCTGGATAGGGAAGCTGGAGGGGTTTCAGTAAAGGGGACCGAGCTAGTGACCAGCCCGGCACGTGTTTGTTAACATATCTGGCCATTAACTAGTTGGCACATTTAGAACAATCACTCTTGGGACCTGCATGATTGGCATTCCAAGGTCATGCTCCATTCTCACTCTTTGCAGCCGGAAGAACTGGAGACCTGCCCTGATCTCCAGGGTTGTTTTCCTGGCCCATGGAGCTAATAGTTTCTCAGCTTCCACCTAGTTTTAGCTACTGGCCAGTACTTTGGTGGCTGTGGCTTTGGGGAGTTGGGAAATGATCTGAGATGACTCGTTGGCAGTAACTACTTTGCACACACCTGGGGCTTGTGTAGGGGATGTGGTGAGTGATGGAGAAGCTACTGCAGGATCGGGGTCTGGATGGAACCTTGGTTACACTTTGCACAGAGGTTCTGTGTTTCTCTTCCCTTTCCTATCTGGGAAATCTGTAAGGAATGTGGGACCCCTTACCCACCCTCCCTACCTGACTGGGGAATAAATGCCACTACCTGCCCTAACCTATTTGTCAAACTCCATATGGCAAGGTTGAGCTAGTGACAGATGGTCCATAAAAGGAAAAAGAGCAATGAAGATAGCAAGTGCCTACCATGTGCCTATTCTGTGCTGGGTGTGTTCTAAATCGAGTCCCCAGCCCCAGGAACCCCCCACTTGGTATGGATCTGTGTGATCTGTTAGGAATCTGGGCTGCACAGCAGGAGGTGAGCAGTGGACCAGTGAAGTTGCATCTGTTTTTACGTTTGCTCTACATCATCAGCATTACTGGTCCATGAAGCCAATCCTGGATGCCAAAAATTATTGGGGACTGCTCTTCTAAAAGCTTCACCATAATGATTTTATTTAATCCTCATGGCAAGCCTCTGAAACAGGGACTAAAAATAATCCCACTTTTCAGATGAGGAAACTGAGGCATAGAAGATGAAATAAGTGGTCCAGTGTTGCAGAGAGGGTAAGTAATGGAGTTAGGATTCAAATCTGGACATTCTGGCTCCGATTATGTTGTGTGCCTCCTTTCCTTTCTTGGCTGACTTCTCCTTCATAAGTGCCCAGAGGGAGGAAGTTCCTAAATATGCATAGAGTGTAAAGCTGCAAAGAGCTTGGGTGCATATCATCCAGCCTGCATTCTGAGAGAGGGGGCAATTAAAACCTCAGGGTCTCAGCCAGCAGATTTCTGGATCCCTGATCAGTGGGAATGACCTGTCTGGCAGTTCTGGCAACATCAATGGTGGCTGGCTCTGCCTACTGGTATCTTGGCAACTTTCCTAGCTTTGTTTACCCAGCATATTTCTTTGAAGCAAAGTTCCTTTTATCCAAGAAGCAATGTGACCTCCAATCTTGTTTTTATAAAACATCTCTGACGCTAGCTACATGAAGCAAAAGCCTGAAGGTATTTGTGCTGCCCTTGTGCACCCTGAATATTGTATAGCCTCTGCTCTCACTGTGAATGACAGTTGAGCCTCAGGTCAATGGGAGGCGCAGGGCTCCAGGTGAGTTGGGCTTGCTGGGGGCATGAGTGAAAGGAAATCTTCCATCGGTTTCTGGAGTTCAGGGGCATCTGAAGCATTGTTCTCTGCTGAGGTCCTCAGCCCACCAGGGCAAGCGGCTGTCACAAAGAACAGAGTGTCTTGAGCCATGTGACTGTAAGGGAGGCTGCCCAGGCCTCTGAGGGGGCTGCCAGCTTCTGAGCTATTGATTCCATGACTCTGGGATCCAGCACTGTAGAGAAAGGGCAGCATTCTTCCTGCAGAAGCTTGGTTCAAATGGCCCCATGGCTTTCTTTCCTCCAGGATCAGCAGACCACTGCGGGGAGGGACAGCTGAGGTTGTTGTCCTGACCTGGCCCCGAGGCCTTGCTGCCAGACGCAGAGCTGGCTCCCTGGGCTCACCCCTCCTTATCACTGTGCAGCATCACTGCCGCACAGGAGCTCTGCTCCTTCCCAGCATCTGGTAGTTGAAGCCTGCGACAGTGAGTCCCTCAGAAGTTGTCCAACCCAGAAAGTACAGAGGCCAGTAGAGAGGATTCCCATCTCTTCCACATCCCAGACATCTGACTTTCTTTCCTTTTCCAGTGTTAGAATTAAGACAGAGACATTGCATGTCTGAAGAACTCGGGTGCTAACTTGGAAAAATACTCATTTGTTCTGCTTGTCCAGGTAGTAGACTTTCAAATGGGTAAAGATATCATTTTTCTTACGCATCCTTGTGGCTTAGCTAGTAAAGGGGACAAGGATTAGCCTCAGGGTGAGATCTTATCTTTTCTCTCATGGAAGCTCTTGTTTAGTCTCTGATCTTGACTATTTTGAAAGGTTGCTCATGACCTGGACCATCGCTTACTCTCCTGGTATGGGGAAAATGTCTTCTCTTGTTGGATGCAGTCAATTGGAGTCCTCAAGCCTGGGTTAAGTTCTTAGGGGAGAAGTACAGAGGAAAGGATTACTATGACCTGCTCTAGTTCAAGCTATTTCAGCCTACTTTGTATCAGGCCAAAGGTCCAAGAATTGCTAAATCCTTCTCAGGCTGATAACCTTTCCCTTAAATAACCTCACATATCATTCTGTATGAGTCACAGCCAAGTAGGAAACTGGTGGCACCTCAAAGTGAATAGTTGGAGGGGATTTTAACAAAGGGATGACTTAGAAAAAAATATGGCCAAGATTTAGGGAAGCCAGTGAGTAACTTGGAGCAGCAACAGCAGGGAACCATTACCATTTCTAGGTCTGAAGACCAGGGGCAGAAAGCAGACCTCCAGAGGGACAGTCCATTGACAGAGCCAATGGCTTCAGGTGTGGGAGAGGGAAGCAGCCAGCCAACTACAGTCTGGCCATCCAGGGTCCAGAGCAGTCAATCTCACTTTTTTGCTCCACGTCCATGTGGCTGGTTCCTCCCACTGACCATATTCAAACAAACTGGAGAAAGCAAGAGTATGTGACGACCCCTACTGATACAGCCCCAGGGGCAGCATCTTGAAGCCCAGAGCAGGATAGAGAAGAGCAGAGAGCAGAGTTGGAGGGGTAAAGGGCAAAAAGGAATGTATCCAGCCTGTCTTAATGCCACCTGAATCCTACTGTCTCTCAGATTCCAGGAAAATATATAGACACCAAATAGCCTATAAGGCTATTTTTGGACTGCTTTGTCACCCTCCATGGTTTTGATATTTTATTGTAAGTTTATTTGTCTAGCAACCTTTTTTAGACAAATTACTTATATTTTACCATTTTATTAAGCACAAGAAAACACTGTTTTATCTTTTGGAAGTGTTAAAAGCTGGAATTAGATGCTTTTTAACTTGGAACAATTTGGCCCCTTCTGCAGGAACACACGGCAATGTCAGAAGCATTGTTGATTGTCACACCCGGAGGAGGTTTTCTACTGGCACTTAGAGCAGGGTAGCCAGGCCAAGATGCTACTGAACATCCCATAATGCATAGCACAGCTTCCACAAAGAATTTGTTGCAAAATGTCAATAGCGCTGAAGCTGTGAACTGCTGCGCTAAGCGAAGGAAAGTTTTGGCTGTTAAGGGGAATGCAGGTGAAAGGAAAGAGGGACTTTTGTGTTAGTTGTTTGATTTGCTTTATTTGGGCAGGGCAGATCTTATGTGTACTGTACTGCAGTACTGAACTGCTGAAAAGCAGGGCTGGGATCTCTTTGGGGGCACCGTGTAACTGACACTTAGTTTTCCTGCTCTTCGCAGCTGCTAGAAGCAGTAGACTCTTTAACAGGCTGTTTCAAGACCCAGAACATTTGCTTTTCTCAGGCTTCAAGGTTTTCTGCTTTCAGCTCAAAGTTCTTGAATGTCAATAAGTGGGAACTTACACAAAAGATGAAGAATAGTTCTTAGATCACAAAGGAAATGTCCTAGCTCAGAAAGAACAAATGTAGCCAGTTGCCCTTTGTTATTCTTGCTGATTAAACCTAATCTCTGCTTCTTTCTCCTGTTCCTTCCTATATGCCATTTCCAAGTCCTTTCCCTGACTGCTGGTGCCAATACCAGAGCAGAGGACAATCAGGTCAGAAACTGCAGAGTAGCTTCTTTTGCGAAGTTAACAGGCCTGATAAATGAAGAACAGGCTACAGCTTTGTGTAAACATTAACACTACCTTGATAGCCCTCTCTTTACCATCAAGTCTTCCCATGGCTGCAGTGGGAGTGACTTCAATATTTATCACATTTTGTTAATTTTTAAGTAAACAATTCACTTACATAGCTTAAAAACAAAATGTCAGAGGATTTATAGAAAGGGGGACAATGTCTCTCCATTTACTCCCAAACATCCTTTCCCAAAGGCATCCACACATAAATTATCTAGAGCTATTTTATGGTTCTAAAAACATATATAGAAAGAGATCTATAAATCAACAGACAAAGGTATATAGAAATTTTTATTTTTCACCAAATAGAAACAGTAGTACATTTACTTCTCTTTTTTTTAATTTACTAATGCATCTTGGAAATCCATATCGGTAAAGAACTTTATATTAATTAATTTTTTTTTGTGGTGCTGGGGATTGAACCCAGGACCTTAGGCAGGCTAGGCAAGCCCTCTACCACTGAGCTATACCACCAGATCAGAGCTTTATTTTTTTAAAAATGTCATTATGGTGTAATATAGATACACCTCAATATTGCTAGTTAAACATAACTTGTTTTTTAAAAAGACTCCTGAATTTGTGTCAAATCAGAAAGAATATTTAACAAATCAACCCAAAACCAAAATAAAATTTATTTAAAAGCATGGCGTGTGAAACTTTTTGCTTTTATTGTTTTGTAAGACTTTCATTTTTCTCATCTTACTGAGATTTTCAGATTGTGAGGCATTTGCCCCTTCATTTAAAACTTCTGTCAGACAGTTCTTCAGAACCATGGAAGGTCTGCTGTTTTGGTACTGCTTAGATGAAAGGGTATCTGTTTTATTAAATCACTGACTGTTCACTGGCTTTTCTTATGGAAAGCCAGCCTAAGCCCAGTTGAGTGATTTTGACACCAGAAAAGCCTGCAATGGCTTGGGACAAGATACGGAGGCTCTCTGTTCCCAGATGTTCCTATTTAAAAATCTGCGTGTTTTCCTGGAACCTTACCAGCTTTGAAGCTCTGTGCTGGGCGGGACTAGTTGAGATTCAGAAGTAAGGGGCCACCTGTCTGTAGGGTATTTCTGTGGTACATCCAGGACCTGCATGAAAGATGAACACATTTTAAGTAAAGAAGAGCTTGGTGCCTTTGGAAGGCAAAGAGAGGGCGGGCAGAAGAGCCGCCGGGGTACCCAGCCTTGTGGGGCTCAGGGGCTTTGAAATCCTTTACTGTGTTGTCACTTGAATGTCGAACACGTTATTCTCAGTGGACACTAAAAAGAAGTACAGGTACCACGGGCTCCAGGGGGATTCGTTATTCAAGGCACAAAATTTCCTACGCTGGCCTACAACACATTATAATTCAAATGAGCCGAGCACAATAGAAGAAAAATATGCAAGCAGATTTCTCTGTCGCGTTTCCCCCTCCTCTCTGAAGGCCTGTAATTACAGCGGGCAGGTGGAGCATCTGGGGTGTGGGGGAGTCCGCTGTATTTTTACCTTCCCGGGAACGCGACTTGCCTGCTGCATCGGTATATTTTATTTTTAATTAAGTGCTTATTGTAAAATCTGAGTCCCTGCGCGAAAGCCTGATTCACAACTTTATCCCCCCCCCCCCCCCCCCCGCCTTTCTCTGAGGTGTGGCTGCTATTACGGTCTCAAACGTCCTCTGAAAATTTGTTCTTTTAGTAAGTGAGTTCTGGCTTCCAGGGAGCTCCCCGCTTTTCCCCTCCACACACCCCGGGAAACGGCGCCCTCTCCTCTGCTGGGCCCCGCTTTCCTCCCGGGCAAATGGGGGACCGCGCCAGGGCAGAGCGCCCCGACTCCGGCCGGCTGTGCCCGCCCCTCTCCGGCCGCTGCGCGCACTGTGGCCACCGCGGTCCGCCGGACCCGGCCAGCGGCCCCGACCACCGCGGCCACCCTGGCTCTTCCCTGGCAAGTCTGCTCAGGGGCACGGACCTGTCCTGGGGTCCTGGCCATGTTACAAGCTCTGATCTTTTTAAAGGAGGTGGGAGAGCAGGGACCAGTGGCTGGATGGGCTGGGAAGGGCAGGCCTCCTGGGGCGCTGGCAGGTGCCCAAAGAGCAAGGCCGGGTCCCGAGGGTGCTGGGGGCCAGCGCTGACACCAGCGCCCCACCCTTCACTGAGGCCACCCAGGGCCTGGGCAGGGCTCTGTTGTCTTTCACAACTTCTGCAGTAATTGTTTTTCTTATTACAGAAACAGTGTATGTCTAGCATAGAACTAACGGAAAATGCAAACATACGGAAAGAAGAAAGTAAAAACCGAACAATTACACTCATTACTTGGAGACAAAACTTTCTTGTAAGTCCTGGGTACAAACAGGGCTATTCTGTGGGATAACCGGCTTCTTCTGTTTCTAAAGAATGTACTCCATTCTTTCCCTGTCAGTGTCCTGCTCAGTGAATATCTGATCTTCCTAATGGCAAGGCAGTGCTTTTGTTGTGGGGATATTACCTGATATTTTCAGACATTCTTTTACTGGGCTTTTACAGATTGCCACTAAAACAACAACAAAACAAAACAACAGCAACAACAAAAAACCTCTGTCCATACTAGTCCTGGGTCATCTTCCTGCTGGGTCATGATGCAGGTCCTTAATTATTTCCTTAAGAACCATTCCTCAAAATGGCTGGGTCAACTGTTGTGCATTTTTAAAAAGTTTCACTGCATTTTATCAAATTGCCCTTTAGAAAGGTTATGTCAATTCACATGTCCACCTTCAGAGAATGCAAAAGTCTGCTGCCAGAGTTCTGTCCTCACCTTAAATGTGAATCTTCTTTTTATTAATTTCTCTACCTATTTTAAAATTGGAGTAAACATTGTTTCTTACTGGTTTGTAAGAACATTGAATATATCCAGTCTATTAATTCTTCCTCATAATATGACATATCCCCAATTTGTGAATTGCTTTTCATATTACATTTACATTTTGGCTGGGTGTGGTGGCACAGACCTGTAATCTCAGTACTTGAAAAGGTGAGACAAGAGGATACTCAGAAGCTTGAGGCTAGCCTGGGCTGCACTGCAAGACCTTGTCTCAAACAATAAATAAAGGAATGAATAAATTTAGATTTTAAAATTCTGTATAGTCAAAATCAAAATTCTGCGTTTGGTGTCATGCTATAAAATCTTCTTCTACTTTAGGGTTTTCCTACCTGTATATTATTTTCTTTCCATTAAATTTTTAATTCATATAAAATTTATTTTGGTATGCATATAAAATAGGAATCTAAATTTACTCCCCTACCTTTGTTGTGGTTCTGATTTTTTTTTTACCCTGCCATATAATACAACCAATTCTCCCCTCCAAAAAAAGCAGAGCCAAGAGCAAAAACTGATTCCAGAGATCCTCTAAGAAGCACAAGACTTGAGGTGAGAGACTGAGAAACTTCCTAAAACTAAGAGTATGATTCCTTTTGTAGTCAAATGTATCAGAATCCCAGAGGTGTAGATGAAATCCAGTCTCCGCCACTTTATACGGTGTGCAACTGGGGGGAAATTACTTATTTAAATGTGGGTGTTGTGTCTATGCAGTGGGTAGCACAATATCTCTAAATAGCGTCACAGTAATGCCCAAGTGGAGGTGAAGATAAAGTGATAAGCATGTGAGATGCTTTGACATAAAGCACTCGATGTTATTATTAACAGTGGGTGAAGATGGGAAAGATGATTGCAGCAGGATGTGACATAGAGATCTGAAAAAGAAATAAAGATCTTATTAACAATGATAGACTCAAAGGTGATAAACACATGTGCTATAGTTTCAGTCTGAATTCCAGATAATTTATCTGACTAATTAAGAGGATTTCTAGGAAAGAAAGACCTATATTACTTTCACGGAGCCTGGACTTGCATTAAACACACATATTTCAAAGGGATCTTGTGGCTTTTCTGTTCCTACACTGATGCCAAGGCTTTCTGTGGGAGCTGCCTGTATTGATGTGAATCAGCTGAACAAGCCGGCACTGGGAGAGCTCACAGGATAGACAGCACTTGGGACTGGTGCTCCAAGAGGGTAACTATCTTCTTTTCTGGCTCCTCCTCAGCCAAAGGTTGCTGCAGAGAAATAGTCACTGGACAAGAGCCAGGGGCATCAGTCAGTTTAACCAAAGGAATCAATAGACACTGTGTTTTCCTTCTGCAAATGAAGAAAATGACATGCTCAGAAGGCATATGCCTTGTCCAGAGTTGCAAACCCTGGGGGCAGAGAAAGCAAAGAGAAATGCTGCCTCACAAGGGCTATTGCCCATCCCGAGGAGGCCCAGGGCTGAGTTCACAAAGGAATGGAGGATTGGTGCTCTACAGCTCTCAGGCAGGGGAGACCCAGCATATTTTTGTGAAGCATAGACAATGAGTGGCCATTCAATAGGCTGATGCTGTCTGTTCTTAGCGAAAGGCAAATATTTTAGGGATCTCTTGTTAGTAGGCAAAATGCCTGATTGCTTTCTTAGGGGAGTGGGACTTGGCTGTATACTCAGTACCTAGGCTTTCAGCTTTGAATCTGAGTTTTGCTTCAGTAGAACAGTGGTTTCCAATTCTAGCCACACATAGGAATTAGCCATGGGGCCCTCGAATATACAGATGCCCAGGCTTCATTTACAGAATGCTAGATTAAACTGGCCTATCGCAGGACACAGATGTCAGAATGGCTAAAAAGTTTTTAGTGATTCTAATATGTAGATTAGAGTGGTGAAGCCCGCCCTGTGCATTGTTCTTCCTAACTGCATCTGTCTTCCAAGCTAGTGAGAAGTAGATAACAAGACAAGACTATCCCAGCAAAATGTTGGTCGAACTGTAAAGAACTGTCTGAGATTTGGTTAAGATACAAAGTCTGATGCCATCGGTCTGGGTGGACCTGAGATACCAAGCTCCCTGTGATGCTGATGGTACAATCTCAGAACCGCTGGAGTAGCAAGTCTAGAAGTGGTCCTCAAAGGTTAAGGGACATAAAAATTACCCAACAGGCCTAATAAATTGATAAGTTCCAAGGCAGATTCATTGTACTGAGGAGAGGGGCCATGAATCTGCATTTTTAACAAATGTAGTGAATCACTGGACTTGGTAGTGCAGTGGTACAGTAGGGGAATGTACTCAGTTGCCCATACCAATGTTTTCTCAGGCATTTGTCTCTTTAGCACACCCTGGAGCAGACTTGGCTAGAAGACAGTGCAATCAAGTGGCCTACAGTGCAATTGAGCAGAGTGAGTAATGCCTGGCTCCTAGTCCTGAATCCCGTCGCACAGTCAGGAGTATGACTTCCTGTTCAGTCACAGTCCCATGGCCACAGGAAACCTACCAGTCCTTGCATTTTCTTGGAATAGAAGAACTACTTGTGAAGGTTCAGATTTTGATTGCAGAGTTATTTGACGTGTCTGTCACTGGGACTGTGGCATCAGAGTGAGAGCACACAACCTAGGAAAATGAAAAGCAAAGGATTTTAGAGGTCTTTTACTCAAGGAAGAACCTCAGCAGGAGAATGAAAGATGTGATTTAAAAAAATGTCAGTGCTCGCTACAGCTTTAACGAGTTTCTATCAAATCAACTCACTTTTTGTATTCCAATGAGATGACCTGAGATAAGATATATCGAGAACCTGACGGGGGAGTACAAAAGAAAATGGACAAATCTGGACTATTATTCTCTTATTTGATTATATTCACTCATTTGGTTACTATTTTTCAAGTACTAATTATTTAGCTTATAGAAGATTCTAGGATTTTGTGTCTTTCCTGGGTCTTCTCATTTCTCCTTGTTTTGGCCATCTCACTGATTGCTAGGAAGGAAGGAAGGGAGAAGGGAACCTTGTACAAAGCAATGTCACGTCAGTGAGGAGGCCTGCTGGGACACGGAAAGGTCTGCTTGGATGGGGGGAAGAGAGACTTCCATTATGACTGCAGGCATTACGGTGTTCACTTCGGTGTGTTGGTTAGGCCCATCTTTATGAGACAAATCGAAACCTTGAAGAACAGAACACCCTCCCTAGTTTAACAACCAGCAGTAATGACTTGGTAGAAAAATTAGAACTTTAATAATCCTTTATTATTTCACTCAGACCCACTTGCTGCTTTACATACTTCTTATTGTGATTGTTTGGTAAAACTGTTGTGAGATGGCGGGACATAAATTTATCATATACTAAGGAAGATAGGCAGTATGAGTTCTATGCAGATATTTTCATCTATTCATCTAGCTAGTTTCAATATATTATACAACAAAAACCTACTTGCTGTTCCTATTACTTGATATAATAAGTCTCTTGGTAAAATTTTGTACAGAGTTTGATTACTCAGTCAAAACTGAACTATCTTGCTGAGAGAAGAACAATCATTTTAGTGACACTGTTCTATGCCTTGGTTGAATTGAATAGCTACTAATCCAGCCAAAGAAGAAAGGCACAGGTAATTGGAACTGAGCAAACACACTGAGCCTCACAAAAAAGACTAACGAGAAGTGTAAAATTTCCTATCAAACATCTATTCATCTCTATTTTCTCCTTTCCTTCGAATAATCATTGTGGTGATAGGAATAACTCTAGGGAACCAGGTCAATAAGAGGGGGAAACGTCATTCCTCATTCAAGCACTCTGGAACTGAGTTTAAACAGACACAATATGCCAATGGTCAGTGTGATGTCAGTAACTCCAGAAGCCAATGTGAATTTTCTTTTAAGAAAAGACAGCACCACCACCTATCACCCCACTTTTTTAAAGACACCAGGAACTCTTTTCCAGAACTCAATCCTTACCTGAACTCCTTACTCATTGAACATGTGGTTATGGAATATTTTGTGGTATTCCACTTATTTTCTTCCTAAATTTTTATTTTTAGGGAGCAGATGAGCAAAGAAGAAAGGACATAGACTTTGATGAGACCCTGATTTGATCCGAATCCTGCTCAGGAGCCAGTTACATAACTTGCAGCTCCCCCTGGCTCTGCCGCTTTGGAGCAAGCTTCTTTGGTCATCTGAAATCCACTGTGGAATGTAGCTGGGATAGGTATAAATAGCACCAAGATTCGCTTTCTTCTACTGTTGTGACAAATAAACTCAGTGTCTCAAAATAATACAAATTTATTACCTACACTTCCGAAGGTAAGAAGTCTGAAGCCGGTTGGAGAGCTCTGGGTGTCTTCAGGAGGCCCCAGAAGGGAATCCATTTCCAGCTTTTGCAGTCTTTCATCACTCTGCTCAATCTCTGTTCTCACTGTCAGGTCTCTGTGACTCTGACTCTGGCCTTCACCCAGATAATCCAAGATAATCTTCCTACTTCCACATCCTCAGTCACCTCTGCCAAACCCCTTATGCTATTTGAGATAAAGGCTCACAGGATCTGGCTGTTTTGGATGCCATTCTATCTACTACGTATGTGCATATTCTTTGGATTTGCTTCTCCATCCGCACAATGGGAAATGACAATATCAATCATCTCACAGGGTTACTGTGGTGACGGAATGAGGTTATTTATGTTTGTGAATTCCCAGCACCATGCTAGGCACAGTGGAGGAGGCTTATTCTGGTCAATGGTATCTTCTGAGTGGATTGTAAGCCAGAAGCTTATGTCATATATTTCTTTCTAACCCTTGAGCTTCTAACTGTTGCTGATTTAGAAATCAATACATGTATTGCTTAATTACCTTGATTAATGACAATGCCTTGCACGTAACAAATGCTCTAAAATGATTTGTTGATTGTTTGTTATTTTGGTGGTAATGAGTGAAGTGGGGCAGCATCCAATTAAATACTACTATTTATTAAAGTATGAATTTGGATTCTTCTGTTGAACTTTTACCTAATAACAGTGAACGCTAGTGAGAGAGAAACTACTGCACAATACAACTTATGGGAAAGAAATCTTCCTGCCACCGACTTTTCTCCTTGGTCTGGAAACTTCTTGGTTTCCTAGGGTACAGCTGACTGCTCTCTGCAACTGGAAAATCTCTCAAAGGGCCCTGTCCAGTTAGGTCACACAAAGCCAGGCTTATTATTTAGAGAGCACACAATGCCCCCTCACATGGGGCACAGAGAGGAAAGAATTTTTTTAAGCCAATTCCAGTCCCCTGGAGCTGCAAACTGCCCTCGGGGCAGAGAATGCTGCAGAATAATTGGGGGGAGTCTGGCAGGAAGGAGACTGAGGTAAGTTAAGCTACATTTCTTTCTACATCCACCAGTGCCATGCCACTCTTTAAGCATTCCCCTCTGGGACAAACCTGTATGTCAAGATAAACAATTAAATAATAAGCAAGGGCCCAGTCAGGAAACCTGTAGTTTCAGCCCTAGAAAATAGCACTGAGAAACACCAGCCTGTCTGTCGCCACTGAGGAGCTGAGTTCCCATGATTCTGTGAGGGAACTGGGTCAGGGATGAGAGGCTGTGTGCTTCCTGATCCCCTGAACTCAGCAAGTTTATGCTTTTTCAGGATAGTAATGGGGAAAATGACCTTACCTCATCCCTCTATCAAACCAACTGTCTGAGGGATCCCTAATACAATAGTGGATGTTATTATTATTATTATTTTTTTGAGAATGTGGTGAAGAGGGTCCAGAGTTCAGATCCCAAAACTGTGGCAGGGGCAGGGGTCATGTCAGAAAGATAGACCATTGAGTGAGTGCTTGCACATGAGAGGGACTGCAGAAAAAGGTCTGAACACTAGATTTCTGAAGTGTCTTGGGACACCACAATGTCCTGGCTAGCCAGGGCCAAGGAAAGGATATGTAAACCCAGGACAGTCACAAAATGCAAAACCAGCACACAGGGACTTGACTGAGGGGCTTCTCGGAGATGTGGTGGGGGGAGCATTATTCATACTCTATGTGACCAAAGCATGGAATTCATAGTCCCAGTAGACAGCATGCATGAATAGACAGACACTGAATAGTTTTAACCTCTCATCTTCTCTCTGCACAGAGCAGGCTGGCAGGATTTGGAAGTCAGGTTGGCAGAAGTGGCATGTTTCAGAGTCCAGGGCTAATCCCAGCAGTAATAGCCAGTACTGTGGCCAATGGTACTCAGGGCATGCAGCCCACATCTGGAGTAATTTTAGCAAAGCTATATGGGGCAGGAAAGGAAGGGTGAACAGTAACTATTCCAGGGCATCCGGGACTACATGGAGCTAAGGAGGACAGGAATGCAAATTGGAAGGCATGGCCTGAAGGGACACTGTGCATGCTCGTGGACCTCAGGGATTAAGGACACAGCTCAGGAGTAGAGCTCAAGAATGTTTTGGGCAGAATGACTCCTCAAGAGGACTGGCACATGCAATCATCTTTTTTTCTTTTTCTTTCTCTTTCTCTCTTTCTGTCTCTTTCTCTTTCTCTGTCTCCTCTTCTTCTTCCTCCTCTTCTTCCTCCTCCTCCTTTTTTTTTTTTTTTTGGTGGTACTGTGGTCAAACCCAAGTACTCATGCATGCTAGGCAAGGGCTCTCCCACTGAGCTACACCTCCAGCCATCAGTCTTTAAGATGGACAAAGGTACAGTCACACTAACTGAGCCTCAGACTGCACTTTGGACTCTTCTACACAGAACAGAAGGTAGGCTTTGAATCCAGCTTTGCACAGTGACTCCTATGTTAGCCCAGCCAGTTACTGTAGAGGGCTTTTCAAAATATACCATAGTACTCTCACCTACAGTTTTATTTTCTGAGGTTTCAGTTATTTGTAATTCGCCACAGGTAGGAAATACTAAATGGAAAATTCCAGAAATAAACAATTCATAAGTTATAAATTGTATACTGCTCTGAGTAGTATGAAGAAATCTTATACAATTTTACTCCAATTTCTGCCTGGGATGTGAATCATCATCCCTGTGTCCAGCTTATCGATGCTGTGTATACTACCTGCCTGTAGTAGGTATGTAGTAGCTCTCTTATTATCAGATTGTCATGATATTGCAATCTTTATGTTTTAGGTGATCCTTATTTAATTAACTAGGCCTAAAAGCACAAGAATAGCAATGCTAGTGATTGGAATATGCCCAAGAGAAGCACTAAAGTGCTTCCTAAAAGTGAAAAGGTAAAAGTACAATATTTTTATAGAGAAAAGGTTTACTTAAATTTTATTACAGTGTATTATTATAATTGTTCTATTTTATTATGATCATTGTTAACTAATTTATAAATTATACTAAGTTCAAGTTTATCATAGACATGTAAGTATAGGGAAAATAGTATATATAGGATTGGGTGACTATCTATAGTTCCAGCATCTACTAGGGTTCTTGAAATGAATCCCTGGTAGATAAAAGGGAAAGAATTGCTGTGTATCCATATACATTCTTCCTAGTTAAGGTGGAAGCAGGGAAAACTGGTTTTGAGGTCTCCACCTTGGTCCTCTCCTTCACTACTAATATTTTCTTTACGATGTTCTAAATTCCTACAAATCTGACTGTGAGAAACTCAGTCAGGTTCTAGACATTGAATAAGAAACAAGTGAAGCATGATACATGTATGTTGTAACCAACTAGAGTTGCCAAATTTAGCAAATAAATCTATAAGATACTCAGTCAAATCTGAATTTCAGAAACATTATGAGAATATTTTTCAATGTACATATATTTCAACTGCTGCATGGGACATGATTCTATTGTTCCTTTTAAGGAAATTTAAGTTTACCTGGGCATGGTGTTCTTTATCTGGCCACCTCCTTTTGATCCACATAGAACCAGCTGGCTGGGCACAAGCCCAAGTTCCAGGCTAGAGCATATCAGGCAGGTGGCTTCCCTCTACTCGACCTCAACTAGCGGTCTACTTTTAAGGCCAGATCCTGGGTCAGCAAAACATTTGCCATTGAACATCTTTTGAATGTTAATTTGTAATCTACTCATTAAAGTGCCACCCACTAATGAGCTTCAAAGAACTTGATAACTACATAGCAATGGAGATGTTGTGGAGAAAGAAATGGAGCTCAATGCAGGCACCATGCACAAAGTCCAATAGTTTATCCGTGGCATTCATAAAGCTTGCAGATATTTCTGTCTTCTGTTCTGATCCTCTATAGGGAACTCATGAAAGGAGGAGGCAATGGTTCTGCTCTCACTGGGCCAGAAATTCTATGACTGAGATGACCCAGGGGTAGCAGGCGAATCTGACAATCTGTCAGTTTCTGGATAGAGTTACTTTCAATCATTCTTTCCTGCTAAACTGTATAAACTCCTTTTCTTTATATCAAACTTTACTTGTTCACAAGGCCATTTGAGCTCCATTTCTGGCATATATACGGAGAACTGGTACCAGCCTGTCTACCTGGTCTTGGGAAACTGTGAGGTCAGCCTTCAGTGAGGGCATCTCTGCCTGAGGCTTTAGCTAATTTTTCTTCCCGTCTGAGACTTCACAGCTGGGATTGTTTTACATAAAAAAGATAAGATAAGAAAAGAACTAAAACTTGATGTTGCTCTGTGGAGGTAAAAACTAAGTAGTATTTTATTCAAGAAGAATGTGTATAATAACAGTAATCTGAAAATAATGATATCTGTAAGGTCTTTGGCAATGCCACCCAGGAAAAGAAAAACAATGGATGTGAAAGCTTCACCGAATCATAACACTACCCTTCAGCATCCAAAGTCTCTGGAATCAGAGTCAGATAAATGGGTTTCATCAGCTCCAGACTCAGCTGTATGGGTTCCTTTTTATTCTCAGCACCGGTTGTACATCCTCTGAATAATGCCAAGGCATTGGCTTCCCTTCAAGACACTCAACCATGCAGAGGAGGAATGAAAAGCATTCCTTGGCAGCTTTCTAGTGTCTAAACACAAAAACAGCTCTCTCCCTGGGCTGCCCAGGGGGCTTCCCTTCCCCTGCGTATCACAGAGAACTGCTGGCTGTACCAGTGTTCATCAAAGGGTGTATGTAAACACTGTGAAATTATACAAAAAGAGTCTCAATAAGTTGCCCAAGTGAAGCTGAAAATTTGTTCTCCTCCTGCCTCTGTCTCCTTCCATGTTGAGACTAGCCACATTGCCTGGCTTGGGAGTCTGAATTCTTAATGACCTCATAGCCCAGGGATTGTTAGGCACCCTGAAGTCTAATGTCCTCTGGGCTTGTCTAGCCACCTCGTTTTTGCCTTAGCTTGTTGCTTGTATTGTCACTTTGCTTCCTCTTCTTCTCAGTACAATTCCAAGGGCAAAGAGTTGTGAATTCTTTTTTTTTTTTTTTTTGGTCCCCTCCAGTATTCAATCCACTGAAGGTGTTCAAAATCAATCTCTATTGAATGAAGGACCTGAAATAATTTCCCTTTGCTTAGAGATTCCTCAAAAACCCTCCCAGAACACCAGATGATAATGAATTTACCAATTTGATTTTTAGACCTCTCTCTCTCTCTCTTTCTCCATCTGAGTATTGCTCTACTGAAAAAATATTTTGAGTCAAAAAACTGCCTTTGTCCAGAAAAACACAACAAGGGACATATTGCTGGGCAATGTTGACTCAAGAAGTAGAAGCAGAAGCAGCCTTTGTCCTTTTCTGGAAACACATCTGGAAAGATTTCAAGGTAAAGGGGGGGGGGACTAGATGGAGATGTGCAGGGTGTGGTTGGGGTGAACCAAAAGGCCTCTTAACTAGTTTTTCCAGGGTCTTTGGTCTGCGTCAATGCAAACAGCCACCTCTTTTCAAATCAGTAGCACAGCCTGGTTTCTCTGAGCATCACCCTGAAGGCAGGGCATGTGGACAGGCACATCTGAAGTAGTTGGAAGCCTGGGGTGTGACATATTAGGAGGACTACAGGGGAGTTCAGCAGAAGAGCAAAGATTCCTGGAGAGGGCAATGGGTAGAGGGTCCATAGGACAAGCTTTTGTTTCTTCCTCCTCTCTAGTTGCTTCCCAGGCACAAGGCAGGAATGTGAAGGAGTGTCAGGAATAATGGGGAGGAAAATAGAGGTTGGGCACAGAACTCCAGACCTTGGAGGCTGAATGCAGACTCAGTTCACCCCCTACGGGAATTCAGAGCCTAATTAGCCACCTCCTGGACCTGTTTGAGGAGTCCCAGGGAGACAGGATGCCAAGTAGGGACTGCTTAGAAAATGCTTATGTAGACTGAGCTATAAACTTTTTCCATGAGGTTCTTTGCTCTTTTCTCATAATCCTTTTCTTTTGCTCCTTTTATGGACTCTCCGTGCTGATGGACATTCACACATTTGAAGAAGGCTCTTATGTCATATCCTCCCTCCATGTTTTTTTTTTTTTTTTTTCCTTGCTGGTGAAATTTTCACCTCTCTGACTTTGTTCCCTGCCTTCTTTTTGGCTAACCAACTCCATAATCTCCAGTTGCCTCTGTTCCCTAATAGGGCTTCTCTTATCCTGTCACTGTCACTTTCATCTTCTCAGTCACCCAAGGCTTGAAAAGTTGAATTCAACCTCACCTCTTCCTTTCTTACCCTGCAACTTTTGCAAAGCGTGGATGTGTGATTCTTAAAGGCATTTTTGCACATCTGGTGGCAATTTTTGTCTTGAAGGAGTCCCCAGGCAGAAAGAAAAAGGGAATAGACATGGTTTCAGCTTGAAGATGCCTCTGTTGTGGGAAGCCTGATCTCTCCTTGAGATCACAGCTGAGGCTGGAAACAGGAGAGTGGTGAAGGGAAAAAGGAACACTTCTTGGGACTGTGGGCTGGTACAAGCACTTTGGAAATCAGTGTGGAGATTCCTCAAAAAACTAAGTTTAGACTAAGCTTTTCCTTTTGTAGAGTCTTTCCAGAAAAATTGAAAGCATCGTACCACAGTGTTATACACAAACTCACATTTATAGTGATACGGTCTGTAATAGCTACATCTCGGAGGCAACCCCTAGGCCCACTGACCAAAGAACGGATAAAAAAGATGTGTTTTTAAATATATATCATGGAGTATTACTCAATCAGAAAGAAAGATAAAATTGAGTCATTTATAGTTAAACTGATGGACTTTGAGACAATAATTAATTATAAGTGAAATAAATTGGACACATGTAAATATCACATTATCTCTTTGGTGTGAAAAAATGAAAATATAAATAAGAACCAAAATATACAATATATATTGTAAAATAAGAAGAAACTGTTCAAAAAACAAAGGGAACTAGTGAGAGGGGAGGATGAAAGGAAGGAAAGGAAAGAAAAAAATGAGAAAAGAAGGATAAAATGAAAGCAGAGCTTTGTGAATGGGAAGGGGAGAGAGTTTGAAAAGAAGGGATGGGAATGGGGAAAAAAAGGAATCAAGATATATCATGACCAGGTACAAATGCCTTATAATAAATGTGATTATTATGTATAACTAAATTGTACCAAAAAATTTAAATAAAAAAATTTTTAAAAGTGTGCCTGGTATACAAAATCCTTTACTTGCATCAAATCTTGCAAAGATGTGTTTTATGTTGCTTTCAGATGATTTTAGACCCTTCCTTTGACAGACAAGAACCCTCCTGGCCTGGCCCACACAGCTGTCTAGCTCATCTCTTCCCTTCCTTGAAGGGGGCTGTACCACTGCTGTAGTTTAGATCTAAAGTGTACCCCTAAACTCTCACATTCAGGGGTGTGTCCTGTGGGGAAGATGCCGGTTACTGGAGGTGTGACTTGAAAGGGTGCATTCTCATCCTTGGCTCCTTCCTCTCTCCCTCTGCTTCCTGGACACTGTGCTGTGAACAGCTTTCCTCTGCCATGTGGTTCCTGCCTTGGAACCAGTGGATCATGGATTGAATTCACTGAAACTGTGAGCCAAAATAAGCCTTGCTTTCTTTAAGACGTGAGTGCTGAATATTTTGTCTTGGTGATGGAAAGATGACTAATGTAGTACCACAGACATCCTGAGCAATATTCCAACCATTCTTTTTCTCACCAGGAATCAAAATTCAGGGTCTTGTACTTGCCGGCAGGCACTGTGCCACTGAGCTACATCCCCAGCCCTATTTCAATCATTCTGAGCATTCTCTGTTTTTCTAACAAAATCTTATCCACTAAGATGTTTGGTTTGGTCCTCTTGACCATGAAGGCTTCTAGAAGGGCGGGGGCAAGAGTATTTGAGCATATTTCTATTTTAGAAAGATTGAGATAGTCTAAGTTGAAAGATAGATGAAAAGAAAGTGAAGTGCTAAAGGAAGTTGACTGTTGAAATCTGTCGTGAGATAAGTAGGGAGTGTGAGTAGTGGAGTGACCATGTCAGCATGGTGGCGGCTTGGGTTGTAGAATTAAGGCATGGTATTGAGGGTGACTAGTTGATTGTGGTAATATGGAAAGAGTCAAGGATGAGGCTTAAGTTTCTAGCTCGGGCAAATAGGGGATGGTGATCTACTGACGATGAGGTTGAGGAAGGAAGAATACTTCCTGGGGAGAAGGATAATGTAATAAATTAGTTTTGGGTATTCTGAGTTTGAAGCAATTTGGCACATCTAAATGGAGTTGCTTACAAGAGATAACAGTGCTCACACAATAGATTTAGGGGTGAAAAAATTATGTAAATGGCTAAATCTGGAGAAAGTGCTTACTGAGTTTGATGGCTTTAGCAACCAGCTAGTTGATGGCGGTATGGGTAAGAGAGATTTTCATGGGTAATGAGGTCAGAACTAGTTGCTGTGGGTTGTAGAATGAGCAGGAGCTTAGGTGGTAAAGATGGAGAGGGCAGACAGACTTTATTTTTAAAAACAGCCAGTTGTAAAGGAGGACACCCAATAACTTGAGTGGAAGGCAAACTTGAGTGACTGTTAAAAACACTGAGCCATGTGTGAAGTGGACCTTTTAGAGGAGAAAAGGAATGGTCCATGCAGTAGGCAGTGGCAGAGTAGTGATGGGATTCAGAGTGGGCTTCCCCAGGAGCAGGACCGCCCTTCCGTGGTCTCGGTAGGAGGGGAGGATGAAAGGCCAGCACAGGTGCAGGGTGATGGTTACGGGAATGAGAAGTAGTTTCCACCTTGTGATTTATTTTCCTTTGAGAAGAAGAAAACAAGGTCAACATGACAGTGCATACTGTCTGAGGAGAGCAGAGGAGTAAATAGCCATGTCAAAGAACAAAGAGATGCTAAGAGAAACCATGGATTTTCTGGTGGTTGTAGAAGGCTCCTTCTCATGGTCTTTAAGTAATATCTGTCTCTCTCACAGTGTCATTGTATCTCGTCTTGTCTGTGCCTCTCTCGGTGCACAGCCCTGTGGCCACTGCGTCACACATCAAAAAGGATCAACAATTATTTCTAAACTAAGTCGGTGAGCATAGGCTAACCTTGTATGAGCAGCAGGACACTTACTCTGTGACATGACCGATGTTTATTACAACGCAGGGATATATCCAGGGTGCTTTGAGGGTGAGACCCTTGTTATTCAGTAGCTGGAAATACAGATTTAGGAGTTATTAGAATTTATAAATAACCAAGTTCAGAGAAATTTGACCCTGATGTCCTGTTCTCTGTTAGATGCTCTAAAGTCCTTCAGAGCCAACTATTGAATTTTGGGATCTTGGGGCAGGAAGCTTGATGGATCAGACTTGACATCTTCTTTCATTAAAATACATTCTACCTATTAGTTTTTTGAGGTGAGATTCATTGATAATATAACACATCTTTATGTATAATTTAAAAAATATATGTAGTTTCCTAACTATAAAAAAGAGGATGAGATGAAGTGAAAGCAATTTGCAATAAAAGAGTGTTTTCTCCTACTGCTGAAGCCTACAGAATGTAGAAGAGAGCTGCTCAAACTTTATGTGCATATGAATCATCTGGAGATCAGGTTGAACTACAGACTCAGTTTCAGGGGGTCAGGGTGGAGTCTGAGCTCCTTCCTTTTAACCAGCTCCATCAGGATCCTGATGCGGATGCTCCTGGTCTGTGGACCACTCTTGGTAGCAAGGAACTAGGTTGCATCAAGTAGCACCTGATCCTTTCCTCTTCTTATAATGAGTGCTGTTGGATTTAAGAGGAGTAATACATACTTGATATCTTCTTTAGAATTGGCATTTAAAATATATATTTTCATCATCAGTGTGATAGTTTCAAAGACAAACTTATACAGAAGTGTTCTATTCCTGAATCAAACACCACAATGTAACTTATGAAAATGACAAAAACTCTGGGGAAAGTTTTAGGAGAGCAAATCATCAATTTCCACTATAGTTCCATAACTGGATAATTCAATGCATAAAAATATAGTGTGTATATGAGAAGCATAGGCCCTAGTCTCAGAAAACTATGAATAAGTCCATGACGGTGGAACTTTGAAGTCATATAAGACCCTAGACCATTTTCTATTATGCTCACTTGTCTCAAATATTGCATAATGTCTGTAGCTCTGCCTTTGTGTGATAAATGCCATGGTGCTGCCCAATCATTCAAACTATCAAAAACATCCCCTCAAGCTTCCATGATTCCCCTACTGGGAATCACTAACTTAGAAGAACTGAGGATAAAGAGCTGTAGTTGGAAGCTTCTAGAAGCAAATTGTACTGGAGCCCCTACCATGTACAAAAGGTGTATTTTTCTGCGAAGAAGCCACAACCAATTTGCATACACTAAACTGAGTTTGCCAATCTGTGTTTGCTTAGTGGACACAAATGGCTCACATCACAAAGCCATTCTGCATGACCAAGAGGACAAAAGCTACATACATAAGATAAGATGATGCCAAGATGCTTCCTGGAATGGAATTATATGCTGTTCTAGGCATAAGTTAGTGCTAGTGATGTTTCTACTAAAATTATCAAGTTAGACTAAGGTATTGGCCCTGTTCTTGCTCACCCTTGGTGAGCAGTGAGGAGTAGATGTGTGGGGCTGCTGGCCCTTCCTCCAGCTTTGCTGGATGTCAAACCTCTTAATGCCTCTCTTCATGTTTTTGCTTTTGTAGTTTCTAGTGGTTCTTTTGGGACTTGGGGTCTTTTATACACTCTTCTCCATGCCTAGTATCTTATCTAGTTGTCTTTCAAATCCAGTTTGACCATTCCTCAGGGATGCCTTCCTGGATCCAAAGAATGGGTCTCACATGGTCTCTCCTGTGCTCTCATGTTGCGCTGCATTTACCCTTTGTAGCACCAATCACAATGGTACTAATTTAGGCTTTGCTACTAAGTCTTCTTTCCTTCCTGGATGAAAGCTTCTGAGGGCTTTCTGTTTGACATTTTCGTCTTGGGTGCCTTACACACTGTTCGACACCATGTAGATGCTTCAAACTCACTTGAGCCACAGGGAAGGCAGGAGTCTACAGTAGGATTAATCTCAACTAAGAAATACAGTGAGGAATACAGTGAGGAACCACACATGGCTCATTCTGCAGGAAAGAAGGAAGTATGGAATGTGGTGAAGTTGACTGACAAGCACTGCCTGGCTTCCAGCAATTCTGCTGGGTACAAATGGCTACCTCACACAGAGCTGAGTGTCAGCTGCCTCTGAGAGCAGGAGGTAGAGATGCACAGAGTGAGGGTCACATCAGAGGACTAGGTGCAGGATTCCAGTGGGGACAGAACAGAGAACCTGCTGCGGAGCCAAGAGAAACACTTAACAGTTTTGATTTGTTGGGAAGTGAATTCATATTAAAGCAGGACCCAGGCTTGATTTGCAGTGTCTGTTGTTTCTGACTTTTGGAGAGGCATATTAATCTCCTTCTCCTATAACCGCCTCACCTGTGGACTGGAGAATGGTCTATTTCAGTGATTTGCTGGAGCATTAAAAGCTGGGTATCAAGTGAAGACCCAGGTGCACTGCGAAGTCCGGCAATGTCATGCTCAGCTGCTATGACTTTACTTCCTTCCAAGCAGGTTTCTCCACACAGTCTGTGATACATCTGGAAAAAAGACGGAGGCAGAGGATCTTGTTGCCCTATATATGATTTCTGACTGCAGAAGCTATAACATAATGAATGTGTGTTGTTGTGAGCTACTAAGTTGGAGTAATTTTTAAACAACAATAAATAACCAGTAGTCTGCCCGGCCATTTATGTGTAAACATTTGTTGACTGAATGAGTGAATGATTGCTGTGGCCTAATCTCCTGAATAGGACTGGGAAAGCAAGCGCCCAAATATACCAAGACCAAGCCTATAATTTGTGTAACTCTTGGCTCTCAAGCTGCAAAGAAAACCCCAAATAGAAAGCCTGTTAGCTTCCAGAAGCGGAGACTATTTTATGCAAATAGCCTTACCTTACCTTTCTCAAGACTAGATTTTCACCCTGCTAGGACTCAGGGGTTTCCTAATAAGATGAATTTTATAAGTCAATACCCACATTTCTGATAATGTATGAGTTCTTCTACCACATGCCCCCTTTTCTTCATTATTGTTGATGCCATACTTTTATGGCAAAACTCCCAAATTGAATAATTCATGGATTATGAGTACACTTCATGAATATACAGGATGCCATATAAAATAACATAAATGTTTCCTAATAGAATTAATACACTTTCCAAGCAGTTCAGCTTGAGGCAATTATTGCACTTCCTGGGAGATACAAATTACTATGCCCTCAGCCTCATGCCAAATAACCCCCCTAAGACACACACTAATTACTCAGAAATACACTCTCTGCCATAGCTCATTGACTAATTGACAATCAGTTTAAAACTTCAGCAAAATATCTTAAAACTTAGGCTTCACATTTAGCAAGGAAACCAATTTTGTTTATCTCCTCATTTTGGTCTGCCTCATTGGCAAAGTCGCAGTATGGTTTGTAAGTAATGACTGAACAAGCTTATTATAATGATCAATGGTAAAGGAACAACATTCCATCATACTGTATAACATTTCCATCTCTCATTTCTGTGATTCTATTAAGAACAATTACCAATAATATATCCGTTAATGTGATACAAAAATAGAATGCAACCGTGTATGTAATAGTTATTGCTAATGTGGTCTGTTGAGCTCAGTGCACAGCTGTCACCAACTCCTTTCTCATGCACTTCTCAGATGTGGCCTTTGCATGCTCTGTGCCCTTTACATTGTGATCCAAGCACTTGCACCCACAGAGTTCACACTGTACCTGCTTGCATGCATTCCTCCGGCCTCAAAAATAGGTCATGGACAAAAGCCAAATTCTTGGGAATCATTCCATATTATGTTTTCTATTTGCAAATAATTATTAGGGACCTCACATCTTTATAAAGCTATGAATGCTTAAGTCTTCCTAAATTTCATTTCTAATCATCTCAATCTTGCTAGGAGTTGACATAGTATCACAAACCCTTGTTCTGTATTTGCTGGAATAGTTCAGTGTTGTAGAGAAGCACACTCAAGTTTCTAACAACTGATTTATAATTGAATATGTGGGATATGACTCACCTACTTTCCTGATTTAGGTGGTACAGAACAAATCTGTAGGAGATAAGATTTATGGAAGGGCCAATCATTGTGAGTTTGTTGGACCAGCATTTCTATTAGTATTGCTGGGTGTGTCCACAGAATATCCAACCAGAAGTGACTTGAACAATTGGGGAATTAGTTTTCACACACAGAATAAGACTTTAAAAGGCAAGAGGTCAGGGGCTGATACTGTGGCTCTGTCATATGTTTAAAGCCCAGTTCCTTTTGTTATCCGTGCTTCCATCCTTTGCTGTTGATAGGTTGCCGCCTGTTTTGCAAATGGCCACTGCAGAGAAGTGGGAGTGTGTGCTCCTGCCACAACTTACAGGTCCAGTCCCTTAGCAGGTTTCAGTTTAGCCTGCAGTCACTAAAGCTGTGTCATATGGGCTGTACCTGAATGCAAGAAAGGCCTGGAGAGCATACTTAGGTGGGCTCAATGCTGCTCTAATAAGTCAGGATTTTTTCAGCAATGAAGTAATTACATGGATCCTGGAGTGGGGAATGTTTCAGCTAGGGAAGGTTTGATGAAAGAGGTGTTATCTAATGTGGAATGAGAGTGGTGGGTATGATTTAGGCTGACACAGGAGAGAAAAGGGTGCCCTTGTGAAGTAATACTAGGAAAGAAAATAATAGTGGCACATGCAGGAGACTCTGAACACCATTCCAGGAAAATACTGTTCAGAACAGTTGAAGTGTCTCCAGTTTCTGGAGGAATCCCTATCCTTCCCACCCCAACTACCCTCACCACCACCACTTTGTTTATGTTCAAGTGGAACTTTTGATTTAAAAAAAAAAAAGAACAAAATCTTAAGGAGATTCTTGTCATTGCACTTTGGCCTTTCCCTAAGTGAGAAAGTCTTAACATTGGCTACACACTAGAATAATTGGGGAAATTTAAAAAACCTTGATAGTAAGGTCACATCCCAGATCAATAAAATTGGTCTCTGCAGGTGGGGTCATGCTAAGAGTTTAATAGCTGGCTCTCTGAGAAAGAAAAGTAGTGTGTGTGGTATGTTTGTGTGTGCAAGTTTATTACAAATACACTGGTACAAAGGATGTATAGTATACAACCTCTCCCTGGTAATAAAATATGCAGCATAATACTCTGCTCATCCAATTGTTGATTCCCACATAATGCTTTCCTGGAATTTTGCTGAACTCTTGTGTATGTAGTTAACCTGTGTTATGGTTTGTCTTTGGAGCCCCACCCCCCACAAGCCTCATGCAATTATGGATGCAGCTGAGTCTGGTGTTTGTGATTGGTTTGTTGTCTGGCACTGGGACTAGGTGTGTGAGTACTGCACCTGCCCAGGGGTGGAGCTGGCACACAGTGTAAGGGCAAGATGAAGGTGTGTCTTTTCTCTTTTGTTCTATTCGTTCTTGCTGTTTGTGGTGGCCATGAATGGCTGCCCCACCTTGCCATCCTGCCTTGGAGCCAGCTGAGTATGGATTGAAACTCCCGAAACTGTAAGAAAAAACTTTGTCTTGCTTCACTTTGGGTGTTAGGTATTTTTCTCAACAATGAGAGAAAACCTGTGCCTGCAATTTAATCATGATTTGACAAAATCCAACTATTGAATATTTGGTGTGCTACTTTTCTCATTGTTGAGACAAAATATCTGATATCCAAAGTTAGGAGGGGGGAGGTTTATTTAGCTCACAGTTTATAGAGGTTTCAGTCCATAATTGGCTGGCTCCAAGACAGAGTGGCACATGGCAGAGGGGCAACAGTATATGGCAGTGGAAGACAATGAAAGCAATAAGGGAGAGATAGGACTCTTTCTGTCCCTTGTGTTATATGCAGGCTACCTGCCCTTGGATAGGTATAGCACTCAGACTCTTAATCCCAGCATTGGACCACGAATCAACCACAAACTCTAGATTCAGCTACCTCTGAAAATCCTGCTCCCCATGACTGCATGAGGTTTTAGGGGAACATTTATACACCAGGCATAACATTTTGTTATGGTCCAAGTTCAGTCATTGACTCACAAGGGTAGTTCCAACATATGTGTTTGTTGATATGTTCATCTGTTAACCAACAAGTTGAAAATGAAACAGTGAAGATGTAGATTGGGATTTCACTTATTCATCAAAGACATGAGAGAGTTCTTTGCCAACTGAGTAACAGTTGTCAATAGCAGAAGAATTATTTCCTCAATTTTCTGTTATTCCCAATATAATAGGTACAAGCACAACTTCTAATTTGCATTAATACTTTCTTTATCACTTTCATGAATCCAGACCAGAGATTGGTAAAGTCTTTCAATAAAGGGTTGAATAGCAATTACTCTATGCTTTGTGGACCATAGTCTCGTCTTCTTCTTCCTCTCCCTTCTTCTACTTGTCTCTCTCCACAATCCTTTCAAAAACTTGTGGGTCATACAAAAATAGGTGGTTAGCTACATTTAATCTATATATGGTAACTGACTGACTTCTCATCTACATAGTGAGCAACATACTAGATAAACCCTCATATATAAAATTTGCTAATTTCTGTGGCAAAAATATTCTATAAGCTATCCATATGACAGTACTGATCAAGGAGTTGGGAAGAGATGCATAACAACATGTTATTAAACAGTATTTCTACCAAACAGATGCAATAAACAGCCTCAAAAGCACATAGCATATTAAAATTGTACCAAACTGAGATTTTGAGCATTATTCCTTTGTTTTTAATAAGATATCTAACTATAAGCTTATCTAAACCAATTTTTAAGTATGGTTGTATTTAACAACTGACTAAAAATTCCTGAAAGCCACCATGTACTGTGGGCTGCTGAGTACTGGCTGCAGCACATCCCTATGGGGGACATTGTTTCTTTATTTTTTTAAAGCTTCCCAGGGACTTCATTGTATAACCACTGCTTTCAAAACTTTGAGCCCCTCTGAGACTGTACCAGAAGGCCCAGTGTGCGTTTTCCTTAATTTCTTTCAAATCTGTGGATCATGTTTTTTCAAAGTCACTGATTAAGCCATTAAAGTTTCTCTCTTCCTATTCTAGTCACCAACCCCATAACCTCATCTCACCTAAGTTATCTTGCATGGGCAGCCTGGCCCAACCTCTGAAGTCCCCTGCTCTAATTAACCACCCTTACCATTCCTTGGCCTGAGTAATACACCAGCTCCAATCTAGGATATTTATTTGCAACTTCTGGTGGCGCTCCAATGTTCCTTCCTCCAGGAAACAATGCCTGGCACACTCTGGGTGCCCCCACAGACATGAGGAGAATGGGCCTGCTGGGAACAGCAATGTTTCATCAGGGCTTCATGAATTGGGAAGCCAGGGGGTGGGGGCTTTTGTGTCACATTTTCCTGTTTGACCTCAGTCCATCTTCCAGCTCTTCCTTACCCTGGACCTCAAGACAGACCTGGCTAACAGCTGGCTTCAGAGCAGGGTGGTGTGAAGGGTACTGGAAAGCATGTTTTTCTCCTTTGAACAGCATCTCTGATAGGGACTATGTTTTCTTCTGGACTGAGTCCTCTGCTATGTTTTCTTCAGGACTGAGTCCTCTGCTCTTGTGAAAAACAAAGGAAGTCCTCTGCTATATCAGGCAGCCCTGATTTTTGAGCTCAGATAACCTCACCTGCTCCCTTTATCCCTCTAGCCCTAGAAAACAACTTCCTGCTGGTGTTAAATTTTGTTTGGGTTGTCTTACCATCCCCCTTGCCCTTATACTTCTTTTAAAATCTTCAAAACAATTTACTGTATTAAAATTCTTTCTGCCCTCTCCCCAGATTCCTTCCTTGGGAAGCTGAGGCATGAGGACTGCAACCTGGGAAATTTAGCATCCTAAAGAGACCTTGTATTAAAGAAAAGAAAAGAAAAGAAGAAAAGAGAAGAAAAAAAAAAGAAAAAGCACTGGAGATGTAGTGTAAAGATAATCCTTAGTACCATAAACAAATAACTTCAATCAGTAATAAAATGAAATTTCCTCTTTTCAGCTCCTTTGTTAGCAGAACCTTGTTAGATGCAGCCTGGAATGTTGTGCCAGGAGTCTGCCACTTGCAGTGAGGAGCTGGCATGGCTCCACTGGAGGCTTTGGAGGAGGGATGTGGTATGGAAATGGTGTTTAAGGAAGGTTCGTTTAGCAGAGATACTGGAGGTTTCAGTAACATCCTAGGGAACTGGTAGGTAGCCTTGAGTAGTCTAAGAACATTCTATAAATCCATGCAAACTGTTGTGCATACATGTGCAAGCAAAATTTTTCCCCTCTAGGAGAGAGGTCATTGAATTTATCAGATTCTTTGTCATGTTCCAAAATATGTTAAGAACCACTGGACTTAGATATTAGGAATCTAAGTAATTCAGTGTTCAGTGAACTCAGTGTCCTGAAAGGAATACTTCGGAAGTCTGGGCAGGTAAGTGGGGAGTGAACAAGCAAGAGATGTGGAAGCACCCCAAACTTAGCAATGGTGGGAAGCTAATAGCTGTTAGAACTGTAAAGTCAAGAGGAAGCAGTGACTGGGGTCTACGACAACTGGTGTCCTGGAAGAGAGGCCTCTCTGTGCAAGCAGAGTGCCGGAGGAATGCTGCTCTTCAGAGACAGGCTACGGAAGCTGGGACAAGGGGACAGCATACTATGGCCCTCTCCTTCCACTCTCTGGCTGACAGTCAGTATCTTCCCTGGCCATGAACTCAACTGGCAGCCAGCAGCCAAGGGAGCCTGGGTGACATGGTCATGAGGACCAGAGCAGAGCAAGGATTGTGGGTCAATAAGTGGACTGGAACTGAGTGAGTGAATAGAGAGTGATCAGCACACAGGAATCCTGCTTAGAGTTCCCAGAGACGCACAGAAGGGAATCGGTATGATTCACGTTTGGTAGCTCCTGGCACCATTCCTCACAGTTCGTTTTGGATTCTGCTTTTAATCAGATCCTTGTAGACTAACATGGCCCTAGGTGAGAAAGCCAGGTAAAGAGAAGCAAAACAATGTTGTCATTGTTAACTTTGTACTTCTGCCACTAGTTTCAAGCTCAGTGACCTGAACTTCATCCAGAAAGTCTGGAGGTTGATGTTGACACTCTGTGCTGCCCTCTGGCTTGCACATTTTATGATGCTTCAGGAGTGCCTTTGGTTTCTTCCCCAGTGAAAGCATTTAGGGTTGTGGCTTCTAAGGAGGGAAGCAACCTTTCCTTGCCCGTTATCTTCTGCAGTGGTTTGAAGGCTGGCAAAGAGCGCTGGAAACAGCATCCTGTCCCTCCAAGGAGAAGACTGCAGCTTATTAGCATTTTATCGACTCTGGCTCGGCTGTTGATTGTCAGGATTTGAAGTGAAATGCTTTAATATATGTTTGCATCTTAGGTAGACCCAGGCCAGAGGAGCACTAATTTTGCAGGCATGTTTGCATTGCAGTTTGTGTTCTAGAGAAACATTACATGAAGAACACTCTGGCAACTCCACTCCCTTGGCTGGGGGAGGAGCCTGAGAATCACTGCTGAAGGAAGCTGGCTTTGGTATACATTTTGGAGGTTTAAATTTATTAGCCAGTGCAAATGATCTGTTCTACAGATGTAAAACAAAAGGACAAGAAAATGATCCCTGTTAACATCAGGATGTCTGACTTAAAATCCCATTCAAATAGCACCCTAACAATGATCAGACGCTGAATATATTATTTTTCTGACTTTGACAAAACCAGTCTGCACAAAGCAACAGCCCCATGAGGTTACAGATAAACCAAGCACATTAAAACTTCAGCATTTTCATGTCACGCATAGATATTCTTAAGGGCCAAGTCACTGTTTAAGGACTAATGTGTTTGGAGAGGGGGAAACAAACCACATCATGGTGTTATTAGGCAGAATCCCCTTTACATACAGGGACTGGATCAGTTTGCCCCTGATTTCGTTGCTTGCTTTATTGTCCTACTTCAAACACGAGGCCCTGGGCATCATTGCGAGGAAGGGCTGATTGAACTGTCGCCCTGACACTTGTCAGCTGTGAATAATATGGGTTTCAGTCCATCATGCTCACACATAAATGAACCATGACAGAGATAGACTGTTGAATAGAAAAAGCAGTTTTACTGTGGATAACCTTTCTTGAATAAGTGCAACAAATAAAGCCTAAAAAGGGGGTATGTGTACCTTACTGGGACAGTGATGTTTAGAACCAAATGGCTATTATCCTTTTGGGCTATCAAAAGTGGCCAACTTATCAAAATATGTTATTGTGAGAAAAGGTGAAAGTGCTGTGATTATCATAAAAATGATGGCAGTTGAGTTTATGCATCTTCAGTATGATATCACATAACAAAACCCAGCTCCAGCTCACCAAGATTTAAAAAGAAGGCATTGTTGGTGTACCCAGTAGAGCTCACAATTGTTCTTTGGAAATGGTAGCACACATCTTAATTAAAGGAGCAGCAGAAGAATCTGAAACTCTTTCTTTATGTCTTTAAAAAAACATTTCTTCTTTTTTATTAAAAAAAAAAAGAATAAAAGAACTCCCAATAGAAATTGTGGAAACTCTACATTTCAATCAAGACAGTCAAAAGAATGATTTGAATTTACAGGCCTGTAATTGGAACAAATTGAAAACAAAAGAAAAGCTCCTTTAAGCCACGTGATATGGCCACAGTAGTGCTGTGTACAGTGTGCTAGAAAAAAAAAACATGTTTCTTTAAAGCAAAGCTAACTCCACTGCAGGCTCTGAGCAATTTGCATAAACGTCTCTACCATGATTTTTTTTTTATTTATGGGCCTTAAGTTTCTAATTAAATACTAATTAATACTATCACCAGAATTGTCTCCCATCCCTAGTTCTTCATAGCTTTGTCACTTTGATTAATGCACAGTCATTTATTAACTTATTTAACAAGCCGGGGTGCCTCATGACAAACTAGATTAAATTATCCTCATAACAGTCTCATTACTGAAAAAAGAGAGAGAGAGTTTTAAACTTAATAAAAATTATCTTCAATAATGTTAAAGCTTTTTCACTGTACCCTTAAAAGATAGAAATAGGTTTCCTGTTTGATTTATAATATATGGAGTTGTATAAAGTATCCATTAATAAAATTTATAAGTTCATTTAAGCTTGCACATTACAGTAGTGCTGTAGCCTTGGGTGCTTATTATTTAACTTTTGCTGTAGTTATGAAGATAATTAATGTCCTGACCAGATAGGGACTAAAATACTCACTAGAATGAGATAATTAGGGGCATAAATAACGTTTAGGTTCTCGTGTGCCGCTTTTAAATTAATTGTTTTGTTTTCTATCCAAAGTTGATAAAGAAGCAAGCAAGAGTTTACCAAGGAGCCTTGCATGCCGGTGAGACATTTGTCTCAGTGGATTGGTAAGTGCTAGGAAGCCAGGTGGAGCAGATGCCGTCTGGTCATCTGGGAAATTTTGGCCCTCGTTGCTCTCTAGCTCCCTCTCGTGGCTAAGTCCTGGTGACCGCCCACCTTGCAGCTAGGCCAGAGCTGAAGGATGGATGAGTCAGAGCTAGGAACTGAAGTCACTTCCTTAAGAAGTGGGGTAAATGCCTTGTCTTAGGCTTTCAGGACAAGGAGAGCCCCAAAGGGAGCTCAACGTGCCTATGGCAGCAAATCACTCATGCTGACAAAGCAGAATGCAGGAAGGAAGCTGTGGTTCAGGCCCACTGGTCTCCAAAAAATCTGCATAAACTCATTCATTTGTGTGAGTGCTGACCTTTCTATTCAGGCTGTTTGTCAAGATGCCTGCATGCAGTGTGTGCTGAGGGCATAGCCCTGTCTCATTTTCAGTTTCTTGCTAAAATAGCACCTTCTCTAAGCTCCCTAGGTAATCCCTATATTCTGGGGGAAGGGCCCATTCTGTATCCTCTTTGCCTCTTCTGACCTCATGATGAAAAAAGGTTTGCTACTTAAGCTTCCTTTTGCCTTTACTATGCCAAATCTTTTGTGCTGGGCTTTTGGAAAGAGGGAGTAGCTCCTTGGTTACAGATAGGGAGCTGACATCCCTTATTGATAGCCTATCAGCATTAACAAAGTCCTTTGACATACAACAAGCTGTCTTTGCCCCTCCAGAGTCCTGAGGGATTTAGAGGGAGGGACTGTTTCTATGGCTGCTGAGTCACGTGGTGATTTGAATTCACAAACTGCTTCTTGGTTACTTTATTCCAGGGTTGAGCACCTGACTCTCTCTGGCCCCACATCTGAGGTCCTTCCTGCTTTTCTGCATTTCTGCAGCTTACCCTCATTCCTTCCCTCTCACGTCCTCCTTCTCACTCTCACCTTTTCTCTTTATCCTTGATTCAGAGTGGAGAGAACAATAACTACTAGTTCGCATACTAAGATAGCTCACTCATCATGCAGCATGGGGATTGGTGTTCTGAGTATTTGCCTTGAGGTTACATTCAGGGTCACAGTCATCTCCAAGTCACACTTCAAATCTGGGGGCTATGGAGATGGCAAAATGTCTTTATTCCTCATATCTCTTGTTTAGCATTAAAATCTCCATCTTTGCAAGTCTATTTGTAGAGACCTATTGGTAGGTGTTGACTAAAAATAGATCACCATAAGACTAAATAGCAGCTACTTGACTCTTTAGGTTTCATCCAGAAAACTTTATTGGAGCTCAGTATGCTAAGTTCCCAGGCTAGCCCGGTACTCATGTTGGGCAAGAAGACTAAATCAAATTAAAGAAGCCTCAAGGAGGACCAGATGGGGAGGTGTCATGGATTAAAGTAAAGCACAGTAAGGCAAGAGTCTTGGTCAGTGCAGGGACGAAAGCCCCACTAGACCTTTTCCTGTCCAGCTCCTTCCCTTTGAGACCCGACTGTCTTCTTCACCATGGCCAAAGGAATGAAGGGTGCACAGAGAATGGTGGCCAGAGTGCAGCAATCATGGATTAAGGATGTGAAGTGGGAAAGCAGAGAAGAGACTTTTTAAAAGTTGTTCTCAACCTTTATTAGGCAAAGTAATGTTTAAATGCAGACTCCCTGAGTCCAGTTTTAGAGTTGCTGATTTAATTTCTCTGAAATGGGGGCAGGAAGATGCATTCATAATAGCCTTTAAGTGCCTGATGCCGAGGATTTGTTCATAGACTAGTCTTTATGAAACTTTGGACTAGGAAAGAGAGAAAGAGATGGGAGAACTGATATGAAGTGAGGAAATTTTGTCTGAGTCTTTCTGTAGATACCAGTTGCCTGGGGTAGCATCTTTGAGTGGCCACTGTAAGGGCATGTGTGTGTGTAGTGGGTGTGGAAGGTGCTCCTTATGGCCAGAGAGGGCAGTTTGATCATAAGCACATTTCGCAAGCTCTCACCGGCATCTCTCCTAAGGGTCTACCCAGGCAGCTGAGCTGAAATCTCAGTCTGCATTGTGTCTACCTGAGGCTGCTTCTTTAAGATCTGTCATCCTGCTCATCTCTTCTGATAGACAAATCCTTTAATGAGGGCGGATCTGAGGGAGAAATGAGGTTGTAGCAGTACTGAGCCAGGGTTGATGCAAGAACTTGGGTAAACAGAAGATTGTTTGGAGGGGCCCTATTCCCCATCTCCAGAGCAGCCCTTTGGAATAGTCGAGGTATGAGAATGGCCCTAGTTAAATGACCTCAGGCACCTCTAGCTTAGCTGGATTTGGAGTCACTGTGGCATATCTGGCCGATATATTATTTGGGTGATGGTAGATAGTCAAAAATACTGGAAGATTAAGTGACCCTCCTAAGGCTTTAGAATTAAACATCCACCCAGCTGCAACTTCCTGATGGATCGTGTTTTGGCTATTGTGTTCTTTATGTCTTTAACCATGCAGCTAACAGAATGGATGCTTCATATGGACACACAATTTCATGCAATGAACATCCACAGTCACAGGTAGGTGCCAGTCTCTGAGTTGCATCCTGGTGATAAATGATGGAAGAAATTTTCTTGCAGATTAGTCTGACTGTTGCACCTTTAAGACTCAGAGTAACAGCTGAAAGAGCTGAAGGAGGAATCCTGGAGCAGTTACCTGCAGTTAAAGTGCTAGGTCTTTTGAGCCTAGGCTGGAAGGTGAGGAAGCAAAGCCATGGGAGAGCTGAGAGAGTGGGGAAATGGAAAAATGAGGATATGGGCTCAAGAAGACTAAAAGAAAGGATTTTTGAATTTGAGGGAACAAGAATCATAGGAGAGAGGGATATGCTCAGAGGGCAAAGAAAAAGACTGACAGCATCTCTGACAGAACAGGGGAGGGAAAGGAATGAAGGGGAGTAAGGAATGTCTTGGATGAATGGTGCGTCTGGGCACTGAGGAGCTCAAGGTGATGGCCAAAGGGAGAGAAGGAGGAATTTACATGAAGGGAGAATTGAAATGGTGTCTTGGGGAGATACAGGGATACAGATGGAGGCCTCTGGGGAGGAGGGGGGTAGGGCTATGCCCTGGTGTGAGACGGGCTCCAGTGGAAACAGGAGAATAAAGGAAGGCTCTGTCCCAAGCCTGAGGGAGTTGCTCACCAAGAAATGGAGGCAAGCACAGGCATTAGAAGAAAAGACTTGAACTGGCTTGCTGGGGATGTGCTGGGGACCATCCTTTACCCTTCTGCATATACGGGGGTGCTGTTTTTAAATGCTCTGCTTGGGAGGCTTTTTTTAAAAAGGAATGTAAATGTATCTTTTCACTCAAAAACACAAAATAAGTTATCCATAGGCATGGGTAATGGTAGCCATAAGGCATCATAGATTTTCCAGCAGGAAATAACTGAAATCCATAACCTTTTCCTTAGTCTCTTTTTTCCAAGCAATTTCCCTGAGATGATTGGTGAGAAACACAGCTTCAAGTTCATGAATAGTGATCACACACTATTTTAGGAACCAGAACATGCCATCTCCCCTGCCACCTCCAACCACTCCACCCATGCCAGGGTCTCCCTCCAACTAAGGATCTGCATGACAACTTATTTGTCTCACCTGGCAGCAGCTCTCCTACCTCAGTAGGGCTATGGTGCCTTTCCCACACTGGCCCCAAAACCTTTGAGAGGCTTCAGACTTAGCTTCCAAGTGGCTTTGCACAGTGTCTGCAGCCAACGGGGACCCTTACAACCTTCATGCTTGCCAGTGTCATTGCAAGGATTTTGGATGGCTTAATAATTCCTGCATCAAGGTTTGATCTTTATTAGTTGGGATGAATGAGTCTAAAGGTGGAATATCCTAAAACGCAGGTGAGCCACCTCCTAAAAAGATGTCTTCTTCACGAGCAGCCGCAGTGACTCTGAGCCTGAAGAGCCCCGCCTTTTCATTTGCTCCACCTCTGCTGTCCCACTGGCCTCCAGCCTGGCAGAGCTATCTGACGTTGCTGCCATGTGTGCACTAGATTCTTCCTATTTCAACTCACTGGAAGCTGCCTTTCTTGAAACTGCCTTCTCAGTTTGAGACTCGTCACCATTCTTTTTCAAGGACATGTCATCATCTGTGGTCACAGTGACTTCAACTTTTTTGGAACTGAATATCTCAAAGATTTTGGGTCAATCTTGCCTCTCCAAACACCTGCAAAAAGCCTTTAAAAATGAGTCTGTTTCAGGGTAGAGTTTTTCTTTATTCTCCCAAATTTATTCAAAATACATTATGCAGGTGTTTTGATGAGAATACAGAAACACCTTGAAACACTGTATTTCTTTGAAATGTGAGAATTTAAGATCATCATTATTCCAGGACAAAGCTTGGGTATAGAGCTTTTTATTGCTTTAATTTGCATTATTTCATTTACGTCTCAGAACTTTCTCAATTAGCAACAGCTTGATCTTGCAGATGAGATAATAGAAGCCAGAGGAAACTCACAGAAATTGACATATTAGATAGTTGGTGGGGCCAGGACGAGAGCCTTGGTGCTGACTCTACATCCAATGTTCTCTCTCCTAGATCATTCTGACTGAGGACAGATTAGACAGTAAGATCATGACTGATCAGGAATGTGACAGGTAAGAATTATAAGGCTCCCTATACTATATCTATCCCAACTCTCAGCTTCTTAGGTATTCAGCAAATGTACCTAACAGGGAGAAATGTAAGCCATAGGATTGAATACTTATAAATATGATTCCAGGAAAGTAAAGCACCATTTTATAAACATACAGAAAATATGAAAAAAAATTGCATTTTATCTTTGTGCTGGGGCTGTGCTAATTTTCTCTGTATTGTTCCAATTTTAGTATACATGCTGTTAAGCAAGCTTTAGAATATTTTAAAAATGAATGTACTACAATAGAAGAATCAAAGCTCCAGCATATTTTAAAATAAATGTACTGCAATGGAAAATATCCAAGTACATCATGTAGTAAGGTACTGTTTTGGGAAACATTTGTATTGGATACATGCATGTATACACGTGTGGGTGATGATATCAAATTTACTGTGTATTGTGGATTACACTAACAAATGTTGGAAGCCACTGGTACCATGGAATGAGCATTGAAAACTGAATTCTAATGCTTAATTTCAATCTTTACTCTGCCAAGGACCACCTGCATGAGCATGGCCAAAGAACTGAACTCCCCAAGACCTCCATTGCCTTATCTATAAAACAGGTTAGATAAGGTTATTTTTGAGTTCCCCTCCTCTAAGATTCTGTCATTCTTGTGATTCTTTCATGACCCTGGTGAAACACAAAAGCCTTCCAAATGGGAAGATGGGTGGGGAGAGGTGGCAGAGCAGAGAGATAAACAGGAGGCAGGTGCAGTCATGTGACTTTGCTTACTGCAGCTGCTGCCCTCGCATTCTTGCCTACTGCTTGCAGTCACGTTTGTGGCGCCCCGAGACGCCGCTGCCATGAGTGTGTGAATGATGACCTGCTTAAATCCAAGTTGGAGCCTGTGGACAGCAGCGGAGGTGAGGACTGCCAAACACAGGCACCTGGTACCACTCTTGGCACTGCTAGGGTGCTCAGAAGTAGTTCTTGATGACAAGCATGATAAATATTCTTAGGGGGAAGCAGAGGAGAGGCAACTTGGATAGAGCAAGTTGAACCTTAGGAGCTACATTTCCTCAGCAATCTAAGTGGCCCTGGAGTAACAAAGACCATCCTTGGAAAGCAACCCATCCCCCGCAAAAACACTAGGAGAAGTAATTTCAGAAAGTATGCAATGTGAAAATCTTAGCATAACTTTTTCTTTGGTTCTCTACAGAACAGGGACTTGTTACTTTTTTTTTTTTTCTCATTTGATAGATAAAATGCAAAGTTAATTTCAGGGTGGAGAAATGCCCAGGAGATTGCTTGTTTTCTGTTAATATAGAAGACAGATATTATATGTGTGTATATATGTGTTTGTGTACTCACATATTTTCAGGAGAACTGATAAATGAATTACACACATAAATTATTTATCTATTCTGGAACAGCATTCAGCATGACGAGAAACAAGATATATTTGTGTTACTGCACACACATGGAGAAATTGAGGGAGTGTTTTTTTCTCAGGTAGAGACATAATGCCAGGAAACATCCTGCCTTTGAACAACAAAAGTATAAAAATGTTCCAACAATTGAAGGTTATAGTTTTTGCAAAATTACTTATTTTTCATTGCATTTGGAAACAGGGCATGGAGAAGGCAATCATCTTTCCCAGCCTGGGTCTCTTTAGTGTGTTTTAATTTTAATGTCTCTGCTAGGGAAGAATTAATAAGATGTGTCGGTAGGCCTTCAAAAAAAAAAAAACCTGGTTGACAAGAGTCTTGTGTTCATGAAGCAGTTCAAAAGTGGGCTTGGTTATTGTTGAATATTGTGTACTTTTAAAGACATTAATTAATAACTGAAGCCATTTTAGTGGGGAGGGCACTGAACTGCCAGTTGGGCACCTACTCATGTGGCAACTACTTCAATTACTCCATTTAGTTTCAAAAGACAAAACCAAAACAGAATTCAAAATAAAAATAAAAATAACTAACAATAAAGTCCCAATAACAGTGGAAAAAAACAAAACAAAACAAAAAAAACAGCCTGCACTAACCAAGGGGTCGTTATTTTTGGCTGTGGCCTGGGCTGTTGTGATGCTTTTTGGCCGCCTGTCACTGTGTACAGCAGTCTGACTGGAATTTTTGTGAAGCGGGAAAGGGATGGTTATATTTGGCTTCTAGAAGGGAAGTCACCGAGGTAGAGAGCTGTTTTAGGTCACAGCGTCTGAGCTAATGGGAGGGGAAGCAACTCCCCCATTTCCAGTTAAGGAAGAGGGTGGGACAACACAGCCCAAAGCTTTGGCAGGAGCTAGGTGTGTAAGTTCTGCCCTTACTGTGTAGCCTGTGGGACAAGGCCTTGCCTCTGGCTGACCCAGCTGTGTTGGCTGCTGGATCTGGAGGTCACAGGTACCCTGGGCCCCAGTGTGGGCCTGGTACTGTGTCTGTGAGTGCTTGCTCCAGAGCCAGGTTGTCTTCTCCTGCTATTGCATTCAAGGCAGCTTCTGTGATGTTATTTATCGGTTCTTATTCTTTTTTTTTTTAAAGTGTAAAATTAAACATAACAAAATAGATTCGGTTCTTATTCTTATGCCCTGTGTTTGTCACTGGCTAGTGAGTGCTTTGGTTTTGGCTTTATGGCCCATGTGGTTTTACATGCAAGGACATAAAAATCATACACAGGTGAGACTTTTCCCTTCTTGAGACTCTGGGTTACGGTTATATATAACAAATTATTAAATCTTCAGTTGTGTTTTAAAAAGAATGACACTGGAGTCATGATAGAAAAACAAACTATTGTTTATGAATATGCCACTACAATATGCATTTTGTAAGGCTCATTGATTTATTTCCAGTTTGAGAAACCACACAGATATACAAAATGGTACATTAGATACTCATTATATCTCCTTAGTTGCTTTCATTAGAAGTACCCACGATGCCAATGGCAAGGGGGATCTTTCAGAGGCTGAATCAATGCTTCGAACTCATCAGTTTCTTATAGGCAGTTTTAGTTTAAGGTATTTGATGATTTTATAGAAATATTTTACCCCATTAAAAAGCTGTAACTTAAACTGAGTTGCAGGGCAGGCACACATTAGATGATAAATGGGTTTGTGCAAGAGATTTCAAATTTGTCAAATCTGCATTAAAGAACTATATCTGAAATTTGTTCGAAGGTTGGATGAATTCTCCAGGTAAAAATGACATTTATTTTATAGATCCCTCTGAAGCAATCCCCCCAGAGTTTCTTTCATTTGCATAAATCATATCCAAGTTAAATGCTTTAGGAAAAATCAGCAAGATGGAGGGGACTCTGCTGCTCTCCTGTTCCCTTTTGCTTTAGGAAAAGGGTCAGTTTCCTCATATGTGACAACAGTGAGACTAGATGACTCAGAGGAGAGAATATTTGCATTCACTCATTCATTCCTTTATCCATTCATGAGTGAGCAGGTGAGGGCACTAAAAAAGCACCATACACAAAGCCTTATTCTTGTTCTCCTACAGGAGACATCTTATGCAGACAGACAATACATACATGGGTCAGATAATTTCATGGATCAGGAACTGCCCTGAAAGCCATCAAGGAGAATGTCATGATGGCATGGGTGCATGAGTATGGTCAGGACCTCTTCTGAGAAAAGGTCATATCAGCCAATGAGATGGCAGCTGGAGAACATGTGGAGGAAGAGCATTCCAGAAGAGGGACCAGCCAAGACAAGTGGCAGGTTGATGCTCAAGGAGGACAAAGGCCTGAGTCTTTTCTGAGTGGGGAGGAGGAAAGCACTACTGGAAAGAAAGCCAAAGGCCATGGGATAGTGGGAAGAGACCAGAGGGAGGAAATGGGGTCAGAAACACCTGGATCAGAGGTGAATGGAGGCAGCTGTGCTGCAATGATGAGCGAGCCCCACAGCTCTGAAGTTGAACCCAGTCCTTCCTGGCACCTGTGATGGAGGGATACACACCTGTTGGCCCATCTCTGAGTAGGAAGCAGGTTCCTGCCATCATGTTCCCACCACTTCTGCAGCCTTTATTTCTAGGCTTATAAGTTGGGAGGGTGATGAACAGAAGACTGTGTGAAATGTTCTAGAGGCCAGGCCCTCTGTAGGGCCCCTTGAAAACCCAGCTGCGTAACTCCAGCCTACTGTAGGAAGCTTAGGAAATCAAGTCTTTTTGGGTGATGAGGAAAGAGTCACTGGGTGGTGAGTGTCCAGCCAGTCTTTTTTTTTTAATTTTATTTTAAAGAGGGTAAAATTAAGTATAACAAAACAGAACATAAGAAAACAATATAAGAGACACAGATTTCAAAGCAAGACAACCAGAGATCTTCACTATTATACTGTCATACTATTATTTTCTTCCAAATAGTTGTCCATATCTTCATATACAATGAATTCACACAAAACAAAATAGTATAAAACTGATCAGGACAGGATGATAAAGGCATTTTAGGTCTTCAAGACCAGACAATAAGGAAGTCAGCCATGGCTGCAATAATATCTCTCATTCTCTTCAAAATAGCTGTCCATACCTTCACATGTGTTGAAATTAAATAAAACAAAACAGACTAAAATCATTCTGAACAAAGAATAATAGTATTGCTGGATTTCACATCATGACACTACTGAATCAGCACTGGGTACCTTAGTGTCTCTTTTTCTTCAAAGTAGTTGTTCATTTCATTGTGCATTATGTAATCAGTTCTCATAAAGTGTTTAAAAGTTCTACACATGCATGAGTCTCTACATGTGTATCTATCCTTTCTGTATTAGAGGGAAAAACAAAACAAAACAAGACAAAACAAATTCCTAGAAAAAAAACAAAATGAAAAAGACATTTAAAACCACAATACAAGGTGATCTATAATGGTTACTATGATGTCTCTTGTTATCTTCAATAGAAGTGTCCATATCATCAGGCATAGTATAATTGAACATAGTAGTACATAACAATATTAATAAAAACAAAACATTGGAGACATTATAAGACTTCAAAAGCAGGTAATAGTCAAACCAGAGTGGGTATCCTAGTGAATCTTATCATCTTCATAGTATTTGCCTACACTCTCAGACTATCAATTGTAACAGATTCAAATAAAATCAGTCAAGACAAAACAGTGATCTAACAAACCAGATTCAAATAAGATCAGTCATAATCAGACAGTGTAAGTTATACAGGGCTTCAGATTAAGTTAATAGGAGATTAAGGATGGTTACCATAGTATATTCTGCTATTTTTGGAATAGCTGCCTGTGCCTTCAAATCTAGTACAAGTAGACAGACTGGAACAGAATATAATCAAACTAAACAGAGCAATAAGAATAATGTGGATTTTAAATCATGATACACTATTAACAATGTCCTCTGTCTTCCTTTTTTAGACAATTCCTCCCCTTTCACTTTCACAAGGTGCATTGTACATTTTGGGTCCCACTAACTCCCTTAGTTTTTAGATTAGAGAAGTAACCTGCTATTTACCTAAGTGGTTCTGAACCTTTTTACCCCTGAGCTTGATCTTAAGTTGTATTCCTTTACCTACAAAAGCCTCCAGGTTTTCCTTTGTTATAGCTGAGTAGATCTCCACTACACAAAAAGTATCATGTCTTTCCAATCTATCTGCAGCTGATGGATGAGCTGCCCCTATTTCTCTCTGGTTCCCTGTCACATAGAGCATTGTTTTCTCATATTTGACTTTTGGTCCATAAACCCTCTTTCAGGTTAATTATATTTCCTATACAGAGCATCTAGATGGACCCTGTCTCCTGATCTACCCTGCCTGTGCTTCTTTTTGTTAGTGTAGCAAGGCCATTTATGTTAGAGATTATAGCCAACCTTCTCTACCTCATTTCTGCTATGCTATTTTTCTGCCATTGGTTGTCTACTTTTCTCCTTCATTCCACTGTCTGCCCCATTCATTGAGGCTTCTCTGCCAGTGTTCCTGAAATCCTGGTGTTTTTTTTCTCTCTTTCTAGAATGTCCTTCAGTATTTTTTGTACTGTTGGATTGGTAGTCACGAACTCCCCCAGTTCCTCTTTGCCATGGAAGCATCTTGTTTCTCCATTAATTTTGAGAGAGAGTTTTGCAGGGTATATCAATCTGGGTTGGAGGTTATTTTCTTTCAGGGCTTGAAATACTTCACTCCAAGCTCTTCTTGATTTGATGGTTTGTGTCAAGAAGTCTATCATGATTTTGATGGGTGTTCCTTTATAGGTGATATGTTTCTTTTCTCTGATAGATTTTTTTTTTCTGACAGCTTTTAATATTCTGTTCTTGTGATGAATTTCTGGGATCTTGATTATTATATGTCTGGGGGTAGATCTGTTTTTGTTGTAGCTGACTGGAGTTCTGTATGCCTCATACATCTGAATATCATTTCCTTTTCCTATGCTTGGGAAATTTTCCTTAATTATTTCTGTGAATAGCCTTTGTATTTCCTTTGTGTTTACCCCTGTTTCTTCACTCACATTTTTTATTCTTAAGTACAGATCCTCTTGTCATTTTCTAGCCTTTGTATTGTTATTGCCTGTTTCCTTGTTATTTTTAAGAGATCTTTCCTTTCATGATCACAAGTTGCAAACCTATCTTCAAGTGTTGTTAATCTATCTTTAGTTTCTCTCAGGCAATTTTGACAGCTTTCAATGGAGTTTTTAATTTCCTGGTAATCTCTTTGAATCTGTTTCATGTATTCTAGTGTTTTTTTCTATTCTCCATGAATAAACCTCTCCATGAAGGTTTCTCTCTTTTTTCTGTGTTCCTTCATTCTTCTATCTTTGTCTTCTTGAGAGGTGCTTAGCATTTCTTTTATTAATCTTCTTATATCTTGCTTTACTTGTACTAGTATTTCAGTTTTGAGTTCATCTATAATGTCACCAAGATATTTCTTTATGTCAGCTGATGATGTGTCCAATACTGCATGTTTGCTGCTCTCAATCTCTTCTGTATTTACCTCTCCTGGACCCATATCCCCTGGGTTGGGGCTGGAGGCTTTTTCTTATTTCTTTCTCTTGTCATGTTTCTGGTTTCTTCCATATGGGTGTATGATGGAGGCCCCAGCCCCTTTCCATATTGGTTACGGTTCTGAAGTGCTGGCTAGGGATTGCTGTCCTCTCCAGTTTGTTGTTGGTCAGTGAGGTGCAAGCAGGAGCAGTGTAGGCTGTCCCCTCCCCTCCGAGCCAGTCAACCAGCAGGGGCCTTCACCACGTTAGCATGTGCCACATGGACAGAACCAATTTGGGATAACTTTGGGGACAATTTCATCCCTGTCTATTGGGGCCCGGCCAGGGGCGTGACCCAGCCCAAGCAGATTCCACATCTGCTCTGGGCAGGGAGCAGCCAACTAAAGTCACTGCTGTTCCTTGTTCAGGGCTGTCCTGCCCAATTCCAATATGTCGTCTAGTTGGTCACCCCCCCCCCCCCCGCAGGAGGACCAAATTCCAAGCACTCACCATGGGTTAGTGGAGGTCTCCACACTGGCTCTGTTCTCCGTTGGGCTCTCTAACCCCTGACTTCAGCATGACTGCGGTTCTGGTGAGAGCACCATGACCTTGAGTTGGACTGGCTCTGCTGAGAGCAATGCAACCACGAATCTGACTGCTCTGGTGAGAGCACCACAACCATGAGTTGGGCTGGCTCCAGTGAAAGTGATGAGACCGCGAGTCGGACCGGCTCCAGGGAGAGAATGTCTGGCTTCTGCCTTCCATCCACATTTTTCTTTTCTTTCTTTTTCTTTTTCCTTAGTTTCTTCCTGGGTCATGAGAATCCCTCTCATTTCATCCGGTCTTCTCCATGGTGGTAAATTCTAGATCTGAGCTGTTTCTCTCAAATAGGCTCTTTACCTTGCCCACCATCTTCTCAGGACGTCCAGCCAGTCTTTGCCACAAGAGAGAAGAAAAAATAGAGATTCTGCTACCCACCACCAAGCTGATGTCATATATTGGTACTATCTTGGCCAGGTTTGCTGGAGAAGGGGCTGGGAAGGGAAAGGAAAGGAAAGGAAAGGAAAGGAAAGGAAAGGAAAGGAAAGGAATATCCTCTTGATTTTGATTTTGTCCACAAAAAAAGACACAAGCAAGAGGGAAAAGAGACATAATTTCAGCCGTGGGAGGAAGCTCATTTGATGTTCTCCTCACTTAAGGCTGAAACTAAGTCATTTTGCTGTTTGTTTGGAGTCTGGAGGAGAAGCCAGATTTGAGGGTTGAGAATCCTAGCTTCTTTTGCCTGGCACTCAAGGCTCCCTTTCATCTGGTTTGAGCACATATTCTGCTCAACTCCAACCATCTGCTCTAGCCAGGCCAGACTTCTTGAGGCTTCCCACTCAGTAGGAAATGGATTCCATCCCTTTGTTCTCCAATATTCTCCTCCTGGAATGCCTGGTCCCTTCTCTCACTCCAAATCTGTGAGTTCTTATCTTTGTGGAGCTTTCTCTGCTCTTTCCTACCTCATCTGAAGGAGTGGGTGATATTCCTATGCAGCCCTAATTCATTGCATGGGTAGGCTGAGGGTGTGCAGCCACCCACAACTCTGTTTCTCCCACTAATCCTTTAAATATTCTCAGGTGGGTCCCTATTTCCCATCTTTTAGCAACATCTTACACAAATCCTGTAGCTTTCTAGATTATTTCCAATTATTAAATATCTCAAGTTTGATTATAGTACTTTTAAGTATTAAGGATCCAGTACAATTTAATGTAAAACTTCAGTCTTACCACCAAATCAAAGGTATTAACTTAAGCTAAAGCTCTTAAGAGGAAGGGTTGATGGGCAATTTGATCCCCTGCCTCAGCTCTTTCCAGGTGGGTTTTGGTGCAGAGGAACAAAAAATTATCTCACATCAAAATTTCCAGGGGGCTACTGTGAATGGGTCACTCAGTGCCCCTCGTTTTTGGCAGGGGGACTATCATTAATTTTCTCACGAGGCTCAGTATTGGAGAATTTATTCCCATTCATCCCCAAAACTTCACACTTCTTTTCTGATTACTCTGGCTTAGCCTCTCCGGCCTTCTTCCTGTTCTCCATGCTGCCTCAGAGCTGTTTTTCATCTTTATCCCTTCTGCACACAGCCCTCCTTTTCTAATTAGTTATATTTTAAATCACCAATCACCAGTTCTTTGGAGAATCCTAACTTCAACTCTCACCCTAGAGCAGACCCTAACCATGCACTCTCACAGCCTCTGTAATGAGAACATTAATTATGTAAACAGTTGTTTGGCACCCATCTGCTCTACTGGCATGTGGATTCCAAGAAGATTTGATAAATAGACTTTTGAAGAAAGGCAGAAAATGGATGTTCCCAATAAGCTCATGATTGCTTTTATGTAACAGTAACTAGTTGTGGAACTGACATGAAATCGAAAGAAGGAGCCATGTCTGTAAACCTCTGGATTTGGCATATGACTTGGGCATAGTAGGAGTACATAGTAGCACACAGGTATTCTATAAATATTTGTTGCCTAAGTGTTTTGAACAATCTCATGAGAGTTAAATAAAAAAAGGGAATTGATCAGAATATAGTTCTGACCTGAACCTTGCATATTTCCTGATTGTCAGCAGAAGAGTTATTTGTGTTGGCAAATATTATCCCAGCCAAGGCAAGGGACTCACCTTTAAGTAGCTGACTTGATATTTCAGAGTCCAAAGGAACATGATTGTAGGAAGGTGACAAGGATAATGTAACCGTAGATCCAAAGGATGACAATTGATAATTTGTCCATTTGTTTCCTTTAACACATTTATACTACTATCAGCCCAACCAATCTAATTCTTAGGTTCTTCAAACGGGGTCACCATATGTGCCTTCAACCTGACTTGTATGAAGACTTGTTTTATTAGTCACAATTAGTTGCAGGTGCAAGGACTGAGGGCACAACTAACTGTGTCTGGAATCACCTCCTCACATATGCAATTAAACACTTGCACACTCAGAATTAGGTTCAAGTGGCTAATTGCACCCGGAAGTAGGTAATTGCAGGTGCAATTAGCTGCAAGTGCAATTTTTCACCCGAGACTAATTGCTCCCAAAGTAAGGAGATAGGGATTGGAAATTCAGCACTGAATGTATGTGTGGTTATTGCAACCACCTGTGATTTTAATAGTCCTCCCTCTCCAACTTCAAGTATGGTGGTCTCCCTTTGGTCTTTAGGAACAGTTAGGTTGCTTAACTCCTTCTGTGTGTTTGTTCTATTGCACTCTCTTCTCTAGCGGGCCTTATTTTTCTTACATTGACTCTCTTCAGAATCTCTTTCTTCTGGAATCACTGGCTATTTAAAGGACATATGTTCCGACTGTTCAACTATCTAAAACCCCTCAGAATCTAACTGAGAAATGGCTAGTGACTTGAACAGCATAGTGGGTGGTAACTTCCAATTAGGTCTTGCACACAGTTCCTTGAGAAGTATCATTTGAACATGACAGATGAAAAGCTCTGCTTCCCACCTCAGGTGAGGAGGAGGTGGACCCCTCACTCCATCAAAGCCCCAGCAACTTGTCTTCACTAGCAAGTTCTACTTGACACACTTTTTTAAATAGAAGCTTTTCTCTTGTATCTCTAAGAGTCCAATAAAAAACTCACTGCATAACACACATACCCATACATACATGTACATATATCATGCATGTATATTTAATGATTATAAATTAAAACATAAATGGGAATATACATTGAGTCTTGGTTTAACTTTGATACGGTAAAGCTAATGAAGGGAACCATTAATGACACACCAGAAAGTCTTTTGATTGTGTAAATATTATTTAGATAAGGCATTGATCACAATAGTTATTTTAACAGAGAGAATTTAATAAAGGGAATTAATTGAACTAGTATTAGACCAAAAGGTGCAAAAAAAATGTTTTTTTGAATCTTGCGATGTCTCAGAGATAATAGCAGCAGGTAGCAACATCCACCCAAATGGTTCAGGAGGCAAAGTCAGGAGACTGGGGTCTGGGGTTATTAAACTCGTTTCTCACAGGAGAGGCTGGCAGAGTCCAGCACAGAGACTTCAGGAGGAGAACAGCACATAACTAAGACCCAGAATTTAGAGCAGAAAGCGCTGTCTGAGCTTGGAGAAGAGTCCCTGAGGAACTGGAGAAGCTTGGAGTGGGACTGTGCAGCTTGCTAAGCAGAGAGGCACCCATTTTTAATGAGGAAGAAATGCATACTGAGTGCCCTGGAAACTGTCGTGGTGGTCTTGGATTAGATCATACCAGGATGGAGCATGTTTTGCTAGGAAAAGAGTAAATGGTCACTGCAGAAATCAAAGGGGCATGAAGTTAATGATCATGAGCCTTTGCAGGGCTTTTTTGTGGGCTTTGAATCTGTCTTATTTTCTCTATGTCCAGCATTTTCCTTTGCATGATTGTATTGATTTTATGATGATGAAAATGTGCATGCATGAGAGAGAGAGAGAGAGAGAGAGAGAGAGAGAGAGAGAGAGAGAGAGGGAGGATCTGCCTCAGTGAGACCCAGCTGAGGTCAGAGAATGGTGGTCCTAGCAGGTGTGCACAGCTGACACTGCCCATGATCTGTAGCTAATTTTATTTCCTTACAGCTACTTGGCTGGTTAGATCCTCTTTTTTGCTGGGGGAGTCCAGGATGGCCTAAAGCCCACCTCCTGACTTCCACAGAATGCAGACCCTTCCAGTTCCCTGCTTAGTCATTCAGAGGTGGGACAGGCTCCCACTTGCTAAGCTGGTGGTGACCCTAGCTGAATGCCAATCTGATGAGGCAGTCAACTCCTTTGATCTCCCTCTGGCTATTGTACCTGTCATTGTTTAGACTGCTGTGTGTGGACTGGTGACAAAGCCTGTGATGACAACCAGAGGAGAAGGGAGGAGGGTAGAAGGCCTTCCACTCGGCCTGGGCACCTGGCAACACTTTATTGCTCCAGACAGACTCTATTGCTCCCAGATCTAGCTGTGGGATGTGAAAGTCAATTGGTGCTCACTACCCACAGGAAGGTGCCAGGCTCCTTAATGGATTTCTTCACTGAGCACTTCACTTGGCACAGAGAGGTAATGTTTGCTTGTCTTATCAACCCGCTTGGTTTCATCTTGGGTCTTTCGAGGGGGCGGGGTATAAATATTAGAGGAAGTTGAATCACCCACCAGGGGTTTGGGCTAAGAAAACCTCTGGTCTTATCAGGAACAGTGAATAAAAGAACATGATGCAAAAAATTAGAACTAAAAGAAAGAAAACAGCAGGTTTTAAAAATATGACTAACCGGTAATAATCACTAATAGCATTTATATGTGCTTTCCCCACACCACTCCTAAGCAAATACTTCCTTTATTCATTCAATATGTATTAGTTGAACACCTACCACAGCCAGGGGCTAGAGATAGGACTATGAATAAGAAGGATAAAAGTTTCAGGTTATATTTTGGGCAAGGGAAAAGTCAAGTGTCTTCTACATATAATTTTTTATCCTCTTTTCCCTTGTCAATGTATCTCACACTTCCCTTATCACTATACCATTTTCATATCCATTATTCTGGTAATTGCTTCCTTTTCCAAGTGAATAGAGTAGAGTTCACTTAACCATTTCATTACTATCAATTATGAACACTATTTACAATTTTCCATTTTATGTAAAGCTGTGATAAATGTATTAGTATAGATGCATTTTGAAAACTTCTATAGATTTTGGGTAATTTTCTCCTTGATTGTCTTCTCTACAGTATTGGGCAAAAAACTCTTGGAACAGCTGACACTGGGGCTGGATTAATTAAGGGGAACAGGAAGGTATTGAATGGTTGTCCAAAAGCTGACAGAGTTGACAGAAGCCTGGAAGACCAAACTCAGAAAAGCAACAGTCCAGCCCATGACCACCCTAAGAACAGTCTGTGTGGACCTGGCTGAAGTCCCCTCCTCACTACCTGGGACTATGGGGTCTATCAGTATGACAAGGAATTTCTACTTTCCTCTATCTGGGATTCCAAGGGATCTCTGTCCTTGGGATTCCAAATCGGGGCAAGGGTATCAGATTGGCTGAGCAAGGTCACCAGCTTGCTTCTCCATCTTAGGCAGTGAGGGTTCAGGGAGCAGCTGTTCTTCCTGGCTTGCTTAGGTGGAGTTAGTTTCTGCCCCTCACCTCAGACATGGTGTTTGGAGCCTTGGTTGGAAAAAGAAGGAATAGCCCCCAAACACACTCCAACTTCATGCACATTTAGTGTATGTGGCATGGCTGTGGGTGGGGCATAGTGAAAGGGGTGTTGGCTGTGCCCGCCAGAGTCAGGCACAAATCTGCTCAGCAGTTCAACTGCTCAGCACAGCCAGCATGCTTGTCTGCTTATGTCTCCATTTTATTTTACCAAAGTATCTCCATTTTCTAGGGAAGGCAAGGGAGCTTGGAAAAGAAATGTGACCTCCTCATATGCCATAGCCAGCAAACCTGAGCCTTGAGGGTGGGTCTTCTGAAATAAGAGGCTTGGCTGGATTTGTATGCCTGCCCCTTTGCTGGCTGGTCACTGGTAAGAGGTGCCTGGAGCCATCCCCTCCCTTGCTGGGACAAAGGCCCTTTCAACAAAAGAGGCCTTTGTAACAAGCCTGTCTTTGTTTGGCTACAAAGCTGTTCCTGGAGTAGTTAAGACCTGTAATCCTTAGATATGAGACTCCCCGACAGTACTCGACAGTGGTATAGTGGTCTGAGTTTTGTGTCCGTGCTGTATTTGAAATGCATGTCTGGCTACTCCCAGACACCTGGACACAAGGTATGTGGCTAGACTGCCCTATTTCTCCTGCTGGCTGGCCACTCCCTAAAAGGACTTATCTTATGGAATGGGGCTTTAGGGGCACTCTCCCAGCAGTGCTAAGTAAAAAGGCTGGCGCATAAACCTTTGGTGGACATCTGCTGTACTCTCCTTAGTGGAAAAGGTCCTTAGGTCTTCTAAGGGTCCTTAGGTACCAGGCAATGACTACCTGCATTTATCCCTGTGTGCTATGGGGAGTAAATACTGTCCTCTGTCTAGGGAGACATTCTCCCCAGGATTTCCGTGGGGTCTTGGCAACCAACATTAAAACTAGCTTCTGTTTAGTCAGGCATGGTGGTGCATGCCTGTAATTCCGGCACCTTGGGAGGCTGAGGCAAAAAAATACTGAGTTTGAGCCCAGCCCAGGGAGCTTAGCCAGACCCTGTTTCAAAATAAAAAATACAGACCAGAGATTTAGCTCAGTGGCATAAGCACTTGCCTGGCAAGCTCAAGGTCATGAGTTCAATCCCTGGTACCAAAAACAAAACAAAACAAAACAAAACAGGGCTAGGATATAGCTCAGTTTGAGGTCTTGGGTTTAATCTCTGGTATCAAAAAACAAAACAAACAACAACAAAAACACTCCTGTGTTTAGGCTCTCTGTGTGTCTGTGCCTCCCTTTAAAACGTTTCTCATCAGGGAGAGACAGAACCAGTGGACCAGGTTCACTTTTCCCAGAACTGAGGACTTAGCTTTTGTTCTATTTGTGCTACTGGGAACCTTGAAGAATACTGGACATCAGCTCAGTTTCTGCCCTCCAAACAGCTTGGCTGTCTCCCTGGTGTGCAGTACTTGGAGGGACAGAGAGATCCTCTCTCTCCAGTCAGCAGCTCCTGCCCCAGCCTGGTGGTGGGAGTGGTCTGCAGGAGGCCTTCTTTCCTGGCCCCTGTACCCCTGGAGCACAGCTCATCAGGCCAGCAAAGGGGAAATTCCAGTGTGGCTTAAAGTGGAAATTTGGCAGTGGTAGAGTTAACATTCATGGTTCCAGCTGTGTGTGTGTGTATCTGCCCGACATGAAATGACTCTTAACTGTGCTGAAGTGTACGTTCTCATTGCAAGGGGTGACTGAGTCACTTTATGAGAACTTGGCACAGGGTTTCAGCAGTCTTGGGCTATGGGTTCCTCATCGCCAAGGTTAAATTTCAGGTCACTTGGGAGTCCGGAAGGCGACAGGCTGAGTCTCCCAGTATGCATGAGGTCCAGGGCAGCAAAGGCCTGGTCTCTTGGAATCACCCTCACCACTCCCCCTCAGGTACCACGGCACTGCCCAGACCTTAGCTTTGGGGTCAGCTCTTTTGGGCTCAGGCACCAGCTTACTGAGGCTGTGTACACTGAATCAGGTAGGGGAGTGGGGAGGTCCTCACTGGTGCATGTAGTTCAGGGCTGCATTTCCTACAGAGGATTTAAAACCAATAATAAAATCGACTATAAGTCAGTCTGCTTTTTACTACCCCCAGGCCAGCAATTCTAAACAATGTCAGTAATAAAATAATCCTCCCCCAAAATCTTTTGTTGGTCCACGTTCTAAACAATTGCTGTGGTGAATTTTAATTATATACTTTCTTAAGCACATATATATTGTATTCGTAAATGTATGTGTGTGTATATACTTCAAATTAACATATTTTATTTTATTTTATTTTATTTTATTTCCCTTTAATAAATATTATATTCTATGTGGATCTCAATTAGGAGGGCTTTCAGTAAGGACAAACATTTTAAAATGGGTTCAACCTGACTTCAGCCTCAATCTGTGTCTCCACTGCTTCGTACTAGTTTTGCTGGTGTTTAAGTGATCGATAAAGGGTGATAGCACAGTGATTGCAAAGCCAGGGCACAAATCTGACTTAATTCAGTTCTGTCATTCTAGGTGACCACTTGGAACTTTAACTTGTTTAAAATTTAGTGGATGCAAATTTTAGTTTATACATGGAATCGTTAACTGAATTCAAAAAACTATCTTTAAAATTTAAATTTCCATTTTAAAAATTATCATTTTAAAGCGTGAATGGATGATGATAAGAACAATAGCTACTGATTATATTATTATGCGATTATCAATGAGAATCATTTTGTCACATAGAGCAGGGTGTTCAAAAAAATCGATCGTGGGTATTCAGCATGCTCGGCCAGCGGCTGCCTGTGCTGAGGCAGACAACAGAAGTCATCGCATCCCTTTGAAAAGGGAGGGATTAAGATTCAGGGGATTCATTGGCTCACAGATATTTTGGGAAGGCTACACAGGCAGGCTGAAATTGGAGCCCCCAGAAGTAACTCCAGCCCCTAGAAAGTCTCTGCAATGGAAGAGGGGCAGTGTGTTAGGACATACCATACCACCCCTCACAAGCCCACCCTCTCTGGGCGGTGACCTGGGCCCTCAAGGTAAGGGCCCTGTGCCCTGCCTCCCATCTCCACTCCTGGGGCTGTACAGTGAGGTCTTGGGCAAACGCATCTAATGGGTGAAACCCTGCCTACAAGAAGGAAGTGAAATTTAGTTTTCATTTGCCAGTGAGTGCAGCACGGGGTGGCCCCCTGGGGATGTTTGGAATGGAGGTGAAACAAGCCAGTCCCCTGCCACATCTCTGCATTTGACCTGCACTCTAGCAGGATAGGACCTCCTCTGACTGACTGCCAGGTCCTGGTCCTGAGTAAAGCAGCTGTTAACAGCCAAGAGTTTCGGGGCAGCCACATTTGCATTGCCCTCTTGCTCTCTGGCACCCCCAAGAGATTCCTTCCCAGGCTCTTCAAAGTAGAATCTTCTGGCTGGGGCACTGTGCATCTGCAAATTTCCTCTGCCTTCTCTCTAAACTTCTGTTGGGGCAGAGTTGCTCCCAAGGCATCGAGTCCTCTGGGATGTCAACCCTGCACTCTACTTCCACTCATGTACATGTGTTTTTAGCATCCTTTTAATTTTTTAAAAAATAGTAACCTTTTCTAAGGGATTCTTCTCAATAGAATTGGCAGATTAAATACAACTTGTGTCCCTAAGGAGTTTTCACTACCATTCCCACAACATTAAATAAAATACATTTATACATGGGCTGCTGGTTTTTAGCCCACTCCTCCCTTCAGGGGTAGAGGGTGTTTGAGGGTAATGCTGGATTGAAAGTAGATTCTAAGATGACTGACCCAGCAGGTGACTCTACAGAGAAAGGCAGGATGCAACTTTGGCATGCAAGTGCAGGTGAGGCCCAGACCCCACAGGAGGTTTGAACCCTGTGTCCATCCTCTAGCACAGTGGGCAGGGCCACAGGGAAGCTGGGCAGCCACACTGCTGCCTAAATCCCTGATCTTAAGGTGGGGAGGAAAGAGCACATGGCAAACTGGAACCAAAGAGGCTGGACTTCTTTCTGTTCCAGTCTCTTGACAATGTGTGAGCACAGAACAGACGGTTAACCTCTCTGGGGAAGGATGTTGCTTAAGCAGATGATTCTTACTTCTGGTACGGTGGGTTTGGGAAAAGAGGTAGCACAGAGGAAGCAGGAGGTAGAGCTTGTGGCACCGCGGTATAGCCTTCTGGAGTGCCTCTGAAGGAAGTCCCTGAGACAGCACAACTGTCAGCATGGCCAGCCATTCCTGACTTCACTGCCCCACCCCCCTGCCTGCAGCACCATCAGGACACTCAGATGTGTCCAGGATCCTGAACCCCATGCAGGGTGGAACCAAGGAAGGAGTGGGTCTGGCAATAGCTCCGTTTCTTTCCTGTGCACACATTCACACAGTGGCTTGCCCTTCCTGAAGCCTTTACCTTCTTCCCTGTAGCTTCTTCATGGTCTAAGAATGAGGACAGAGCATTTGATCCAATGGGATTCCTGAATACTGAAAGTCTCATTTATTTTCCCAGAAACCGTGCCATGGTTAGTTTTATACACGTATATAGGCATATGTATGTTTGGGTATATAAAATATGTATATATATAATTTATTTCATCCAGGGCTTCCACTTACCAGAATAGCATGACATCTTGCTGATGCCTCCAATCAACCAGGAAATCTCTCCAAAGGAGAACATAGTTAAAAGCAGACTCTTCTCCAAAGATGCAGCTAATTTCAACCAGCACATTAAGATTCTAAAGTTAAGAGTGCATTGTGAAATGCGAATCGATGTGACATTGTCAAATAAAATGACCTGTGAGCTTGGGAGGTTGGTGCTTATAGGCAGAGGCCAGGGTGTGCATCTTAATCTTGATTTCCTTTGGGATTACTTCCTCCATTGTGTTCCTGACTCTGATTATGTTCTTGTGCAATCAAACTAACTCTAGTCCTCAGGGCTAGATTCGCTTTTTCTTTCTTTTCCTTTTCCCCTTCTCCTTACAAAGGATGAATTATTTTTGTTTTGCTTTTTTTTTGTATTTTTTTTTATTAACTACAACTGTTTGGTTTTTGAGCTCTAAGTACACATGTGTGCACAAAAATCCCATCCAATCAGGAGGAAAAGGATTGGGGTTAAAGTCCTGAATGGTGTATAATTGATTTAATGCACAGTGGCTGCAGAAAACCAAAGTTCAGCAATCAATCTGACCTCAAAATGGCATGGACAATTCAATACATAAGCACAGATTTCTTCGTTTATATCCATATAATTTAAGGATATACTCAAGCTTTTAGACTGAACAAAATTTCAGTACAGATTGTATTTCACACCAAGCTTATTTTTGGCTTGGTTTTAAGTGTTTGTGGAGACTATAAGCTAGGTAATAACACAGATTCTGAATTTCAGGATAGGGCCTGTCTCTCCCACCTCTTTTCCTCTGTCCACACGAAATCTAGAAACCTTTCTGCTGCATATTGTCATTGCTGTATTTTGGGAACTTAAACTATAGCATAGTATTTAGGGTATCCATCGATCTCCATATCTGGACTTCACTCAGACACTCCCTAAGCTCCCTTTCAATTTCTTTGCTATGTACTTCAGTGAACTGAAAACAAACAGATCGTTTTCCTGATGGTGATAAGGAGGTAATAGACTTTACTTCATTGCCTAGTGCCCTTCAGATATGCTTCCTACAAAACTCTTCAGCAGAACAAACATAGTTACTGAATTTGGTTCCTGGTACACAATGAAGTAATAGCTAAATAACAGAGTTATATGGTTATAATATAGTTAAATCATGCAGCAAGTTGCACACAATAGCAAATGCAGTTAGGCAGAGAATGAAATTAAGGGTTAGAGGTAAAAGAGGGGATATATCCTTAGATGTGATTTGAAATGAAAAGCAGACACCCTCGAAAGGACATTCAAAGATGTCAGCAGATGATGCCTGAGGAAGAGGCTTCTCTTGTCAACTATGCCAAGACTGGGTAGGGACACTGGGAAGGACATATTCACTTGGCTGCATCTTACCTTATATGCTCCTTCTTCTCCTGTTCCGCTGTAATCATCCTGACTTAGTCCTTCTCACCACCTTCCTTGTGTTACAGTTGCTAAGTAGCTCTTCTAGTTCTCTTCTGATTTATCACACAAAGCATTACTGAATCATTGTTCTTTTTTTGAGGTTTTGGGAATGGAACCCAGAATTTTTGCACTGAGCTACATCCCCAGCTCTTTTTAACTTTTTTATTTTGAAACATGTTGCAAAGTCACTAGCTGCAGGACTTAAACTTGCAATCCTCCTACCTCAGCCTCCCAGAGTGCTGGGATTACAGGCATGTGCTACCAGGTTCTGTTTCAAATGTCTTTTAACACCATCGGGTGTTACTGTAAGCAGAGCTTCTTTACTAAAGTAAAGTAACGCTTTGTTAGCAGGACATTCAAGACTTGGGCATACTCTTTGTTATAGTCATACAACTCAGTGTGTGTTCTAGCACAAAGCATTACCCCCATGCTTGCAGAATCTCAGGCTCCACTTGGGACCTGTTGAACAGGACCCAAGTCCAGGTGATTCACTTACATAGAAAGACTGAGGAGTACTGCTCTAGCCAAACAGAAGCACCTATTTTCTTATTTTTAGCTTTTTTCTGTGCTACTGTCTTCACTTTCCCTCCGTGTTTCCCTATCCATTCGTAGGATCCTTTTCTCATCCTCCTCCTCATCTCAAGTATAACATCCTCCATGGAATCTTTTTTCAGTTATATCATGGACCAGGTAGACCAACCTTTAGAATGACAGATCAACCCTTTATCAAATGAACTAACCTTCTTGAATAAGTGGCTCTATTTGATCCATTATCCTTGTCCTTTTGGCTACAGAGTACTGGTCCATGGCTGGGTTCTCAACATTAAAGCAGGCAACATGGGAGCTGACCAGTAACCCCGAGTGTGGCTGTGTGCAATCTGAGCAGGGGCAATTCAATTCTCTCTCCACTTTACAAATTCAAACAGGACGGTTAGCAAAGATTATTATAACTGAACACCAGGAGATAAACTAATGATAGGTAATGTGCAGATAGCACTTATGAGGAAACAGAAATTTTGAGTGAGCCATATCAGTGGGAGCAGGAGGACAAGACAACTTCCAGATGTGGCAAAGACATCATGGAACAAAGAGAGGGAGAGAATCATGGTATCCAAGATGTGTCCAAGTTCCTGGTAACTTTCTACCACCAGATTATAAGTTCTTATAACATCTTTTGGGTACCATTGCTTTTGAAAACTTGTGTAGTTCTCCCTTCCTTCTGACCTAGATAGTCTACATGCAGACCCCAGATAGACCTGGATCCACCTCAGCCTTTCCCTTTCTTCTTGCTGTTTCACAGCCTTACACTGGGATGCTATGAACACCAGCTATTAACAATATGCGATAAGATTATGTCCTCAATTTTTAGTGTTTAGCAAGATGCATGCTTAAAAATAGTGGTAGGGTTGACTCAAATTGAATTCTAGTGGAGAAAAAGCACTGTGGTGAAGAGGTCTTGGAAAGAAGGTGATAAGGGTTATCATTAATAAGGGCAACTGAGTTACAAAGTGGCCAGCATTTAGTTGAAGTCTCTGGTGCATTGTACCAACCAAACCAAAGAACCATGAGCAAGTTTATATTTTTAATACAAGCTATTCAATGTCATAGCAGCAAAATTAGTAATTTCTATCTCCCAGGAACCTGATCTCAGGTGACACTATTTTATCAGTGAAATAATTTCTTACAGTGAGTTGATTGTACCAAACACATTTCTAGCTGGTCAGCAATCTTCTCTCTTAACCTTTAATCTGCTCCAGGCTGTTTCTGCAGATTACAGGACAAATGATGTTCATAGAATGATGGGTCTCTACAGATCGAAGGAGGCAGTTTCATTGCTGCTGTTTCAGGAGTTAGCATGGGGCTGTGATGTAGGCATGAAGGTGGGAAAGGGAACTAATGTGTACGATGAAAAGAAATCGTTCTGCATATGCATGCTTTTCTTTAGAAGGGGATATTAAGATGCATCTGAAAAGTGTCATTATGGTGGATTGGAAGGAAGGCAGAGAGGGGACGTAATTTTACAAGTACATGGGGATTTCTTTCTCCTCACTTAATTCCCTCTTGGAAAACATTATCCTCTGAATCTGGAGATTTCATCCGCTTTTAAGCTGGAAGCTTCTTCTTTAATGGCTTTGTGACTCAGAGGCCGGGGTGATGGTTGCTTTTTCTGTGTATAGAACTATAATCCTTCTCAATTATCAAAGACATAAATTACTATTATTTCCTTACCAGATCGAACATCTCGCTTAAATATGTGAAAGAAAAATTGTTGGTTGTCTGGTGAATTTTCCTCTTGGAAAAACTGCCTATTCTTAATCTACAAGTTCAATGAAAGTTCAAAAGTGTATCAGTGCAAACTCCACATTCTAATAATTCATCTACCAGCTTCTACATCTATAATAGGAGACTCTAGGTTGGGACATTTTTGTCTCCTATCTATGTAAAGGTAATCAAACAGCACATTTCCTTGGCATATCACAAATACCTATTGATCATGATCAGAGCACAGATGGTATGAGAGAGCTTGGCTGACACATAGGTCCTGATGTCAATCACAGGAACAAATTGATTTTGACTATCTGGCTGCATTTCTCCTACCCAAGCAGAATTCTATTCAGTGCTGCTGTTTGGAAAATTTTGAGCAGACAGCAATTCTGAAGGAGTGTCATAGTACAAAGTTACTGTAAAGGTAAACTTGATTATTGAGAAAATAGTGATTTTAATGTACAGCATACTTACCTCTACCAGAAGGAGGTCAATGTTTATTTCTGATGTTGAAAGGGCTCTCATCAATTTAAAATTTATTCTGATTTATGTCTGCTAATTAGGGAAAGGAAAATCCTGACTTACATTTTTTTTGGTGACAGTATGAAATGCCATTAATACTTTTCTCCAACTGGGATTTGTTTTCTTGTTCATTTTTAAAATGAATAATTTTCATTGAAATTACAAATGCACTTACACTTATACAATCTTTCTCTTATATCAAAGGTATGCATATATATATGGTTGGAGAACAATGTAGGAAGAAAGGGCCAATGTTCCCGAATACTATTAACTATTAAAGTCCTCTGTGTGAGCCAGATATGAAAGGACCTTCTGTGATACTATCCATTACTGTCTGTCACTTTATTGCATCATATATCAAGACTGCCAGGACAAGTTCAGTAGGATATAGGTCTAATATCACTGGGAAGAGGTTTGGAATATGAAAGACTGGGATATCCTTATCTCAGCCTCCAGTGCCAGGCTAGCACATTTTTCACATGGTCTTTCTTTCTTGTCACTTACCCATCCTATACCTTTTCTACTGAGCTGCTCTATATACTCTCACACTGATGGCAAAAGGAGCTAGGCAACAATGCTTTTATGTTATTTCTCTGTAAACAGCTAAGCCTGCTCTGTAACTATTATGGATTGTACCAAGAGGGGACATTTGACTCAGTGTCAATGACTCCATAGACTGATCTAAACTGAGTAGGTGCCTCCTCTCCAGAATTCAAGTCAAGAGACATGATTTGTCATCAAGCAGTGTAAGTACTTGGAATGAAAGGCATATCAGACACTTAGGAAGCAAAAGCCACACCAGCCAGGTCAACCATTTTCAGCCACGTGTGCTCTGATGAATCAGCGGAGAAAGTGTATCTGTGAAAACAAATAAGAGGTCAAACCCAGAAAAGTGATAGACGACATCCGCTGCTGTCGGGTGCAATGGATAGCTGACCCAGGGGTCTAAGATGTCAAGCTTTTCAGACTTCCAGGGATCAGCTCCCTTGTCAGGGGATACTGTTTTGCCTGCCCATTGTGCTTCTAAATTGGTCCCGGTTTTTCTGAAATGAGGTAGTTTCTTTTCTTCACAACCCCTCATGACTTGATGGGGGGACCTTCTATTAGAGAGATTTTGATGGAAATGGCAGTGTCCTAGCCTATCTACTCTAATGTCAGAGGACTCTGAAAGATGCAGCACTTGTTCATCTAGCTAAGAGCAGCTCCAAAACAGACTGGAGATTTGTTTTCTTGTTCATTTTTAAAATTAAAATTAAAATGCCTGCAGAAAAAGTTATTGTTCCTTCTGTTGACCGTCTCTCAACGTCACTTTCAAAGCTTTCCGAACACACCTTCTGCTTCTCATGCTGATGACTGCCCCTGCTCTATGCACTTACTGTTTCCTTAGAGTATTCTGCTTTATTCACTGCTTCCTGAAGTAGATTAAAGTTGGCTCCACAATTTTTGCCCTTTTTTCCATTGAGAGATGGAAAGTAACTCCTATTTCCTTGAATGTAGCCTGGTCCTGGTGACCTACTGGAATGTTAGAATGTAGTAAAAGTGATATTTGAATTTTTCAGTGTTAGGTTAGTCTGACAGCTTATGCTTATGTCTCTGAGAACACTCTCTTGGAACCAAAAGCTTCCTTGTGAAAACTCCTCAGGCTGCCATTCTGTGAGCAGCCTGAGACATGGTGAGGCAGATAGGAAAGACAGTGAGAGAGAACAAGAGAAGAGCAAGAATGTAAGACCAGTCACAAGCTCCAACCATCAAACTTACGAGTAAGCCATCTTGGAAATGGGCCTTCCATCCCCAGCTGATACCTTGTAGATCCAGGATGAACCACCTGGCTGAGCCCTTCCAGAATTACTGAAACACACACACACACATACACACACACACACACACACACACACAAAGTGAAGAAAATGCAATGTTTGTTTTAAACCACTAAGTTTTGAAGTAGTTGGTTTATGCATTCACCAACAACTGGGATATTACTAGTCATAGCAGGTTCTGTCCAGCATCCTTAACTTTCCTTATGCTACTCTCTAGCCCAAGGACAAATTCTTCCTTTCTCTCCATCTCCATAGCCTTTGGCAGTAAGGACAAGCATCTCCCTTTATGAGAGGCTTTCCCTGATTACTCATCTCTGCTCTGACATGCTTGGACAAAGCTTCTCTTAGGACCTTTTGCTTATGCATCTTGTGTATCTCTTCGAAGATTTTACTGTCATGTCCTAATGCCTCAAGGGCAAAGCCTCTTTCTGCTCTTGTTTTGATCTCTGGACACCTTGTCAGAGACTTGAACATAAGGGATCCAACGTACACTTAGACTCCTAAATGCTTTTGTCTTGATGCTAAATAGACCTCATCACTTTATATGGAACCCATATTGGTAATAGTCAAAGATATATCTTCAGTTACACATTTTCAATCAGGTGTTTAGATTTTGAGGTACCTCCAGCTTTTCATTTTCAGATTATATACAAGTTTTATACTTTTAACTAGTGGGAAAAACTCTAAGGAATTCAGAAAGAAATTCCATAGACTATACATACTGGGCAGAAGCTAGTGATATCTTCTGCTTGTAGTTCCCTATATCATGGATGGGAGGTCAGGGCCAAGCTAGGCAGGGAGTGTCTTTTTTAACCTCTTTACAAGTCCCATCATTTTAGATTTCTTCTAGCCCATGGAAATGAACTTCCCTATGTTCCCAGGAATTTTTTAAAATTTCTACATACATTTGGTTTCCTTTCCACAAGCAACATTCTCTTTAAAGTGTTCAGAGAACTCCTTAGGGTCCAGTCTCCTCACTTAGGCAGAATAAACATGCATTACACTGGGTGGTTCTACACTGCAGTAGAGTTAGACAGAGTTCAAGCAAGATGTTGACCCAGTACTTAAGGATTTGACCCCTGATGTTTACTTCCCTTCAATCAAATTTTGATCATATCTTCCTGTATTTGTTTTTTATATCATCAATTTGACTCTTCAGTTTTTCAAAAGTTCACTGTTTCTTTTTCTGCTTATATCTGTTTCCTCTTTTATTCATGATGTGTTACTTATGTGTGTATTTTATATATATATATCTATATATATATCTATATATATATACCATTCCTTTGTTGGATCATCTGCTGTTAGATTTTCCCATTTTTCTTAATCTAATGGTTACAAAATCAGCAACATGAATAACAGAAGAACCAAACTGAGACACAGAGATCTTTTGTGAGGGTGCAAAAGAAAAAGAAACAACATGTTTATTTCTGCTTCTTAAAAATTTCTATTTTAAAAATCTGTGAAGTTATTGCACTTCTCCCTAGAAATTACAACTGTATAAATTCTAGCTTTCCCCAGTACTCAGTCACACAGAATGTAGAGAACATTCATCACGTTCTATTCATGCTTATAGGTCGTGACTAAAATAAATAGATTTTAGAGAAGTTTGGTGTGGGTGTGTTCTCCTGGTGGGAGGAATTTGATGTTCTAGTCTCCCTGCTGAACACCTAGAATATCAGAGACTTTGTGAATTTTGTGCTTGACTCCTCTAAAGGAGGATGTGATTAAGGTCATAGTGTGATAAATCTCTGACACGACACCATGAAGGCACACAGATCTGAACAGAGGGAAACAAAGCAAGCTGAAAGGAAAAGTTTGGATGCAAGTATATTATTCTTACAAGGGGTGACTGAAGGTTATTAAGGAGTAGCTTTTATAGAAGAGGTGGCTAATAATCCACATTTCCATCAAAAATGTACTTGAGCTTTCTCTTTCTCATGTGTTGTCAGTTATAATGTCACACACTGCACAAGGGCACATACAAACACAGCTTATTTGTACTCAGTTATCTACTATGTTGAAAAGTATTTGCTCTACTTCATCAGAATGCTGAATTGTGACATAGTCTTCAGCTCCTTAGCAACAAACTGTCGTGCTACTCTTGTGAAATTCTGGTCAGCTGAAAAGATAGGGAACATTGAATTGCAATGGAGAAAAATCCTTAATCACAAGGGTACCTTAAAAAATATGAAAATGCAGGCCAGGAAACTTCCTTTGAACAAGTGTTTTTTATTAAGGTTTATGTGAGCACAGAAGTCCCCTTTAAGTTCCTTTTTATTAAGTAATTTCCTTCTGATCCTTGAGTAACTAAAAGAAAAGCTAGCACTTGACGTGAATCTGTGACTTGGAGACCCACGGTAAGATTCCTTTGCTTGGCAGTTTCAGGGTCTGCCAGACAAGAGGCCGTCTATTCAGTGTGAACATAGCTTTATTTCCCAACTGAGTTCTTCCCCCATCTCCTGGCTGGGGAGGGAGGTTCATCAGCTGCAGCAGACAGTCCTCATTTACTTTCTCTTTGCTTTTGATCGACTTCACAGAGGCTGGTCAGGTGACACTGATGATTAGTAAAAAGTAACCAATTACCTCAAGAAGTATGGCCCCAGGAAAAGGGCAGAGACTGTCAAACAGTGGGGACTTTGAGGACATTACCTCATCTTTTCCTTGTTTTATTTGTTAAGAATGATGCAAAAATAATTTTTCTTCCCTGTTGTTTTGACTCTAAATAAAACCAAATCATTGAGCTGGAGTGTGGCTCAGTGGTAGAATGTGTGCCTAGCATGTCTAAAGCCTTGCATTTAGTCACCACCACCACCACCAAAAAAAAAAAGAGAAATCATTGAAATGGGAACATTAAAAGGCAAACAGAATTCTTTTTAAAAAGATAGATGAATAAAGACAGAAAGACAAAAGAGAGCAAAGATTAAATAGCCCTGGACATTTAAAAAAAATCAATTTACCTGAATTCCCAATTTCCATATAAATGTCTGATCAATCAATTCCAATACAGACGTGATATCTGAAAGCTACTTTGTAATAATTTTAACCTGGTTCTGATTATTTGCAATCCAGGAGGAGAATGTGCATTCTGTGTGAAAGCAAATAGAAAACATATCTGAGCACAAATCAGCAGAGTGATTACCACTCTCATGCTCTGTACCCATTACTAGGTCCCCAAGGCTCTCGTTCTGTTTGTCTTGGCACTTTTTCTTTAGCGGCCTTTCGTCGGACTGAGTGGGAGAATAACCCACAAAACCCTCAGCAGAGTGTGAGGGCAGTGGAAATGGATGAGCTAAATGGATTCAAAATCCGTCAGGGGCTTGGCCCTGCAAACTTCACTTCAGGGAAACTCCTGCTAGGGGAGACCTCCTCGGATCTCATGGAGGGCTGTGCTGTATGTGTGTCCACAAGCGCCTGACCAGCTTTGGGAGGGGCATCTCTGCTTTCACTCCGATCTCTAGCAAGTTTCCATTCAGTGGGTAATGAAAAATGGCATTTGCACAAAGCGGAGAGAAAAGGCATTGTTTCTATAACACATAACCCTTTGCACCACTCATGAGACATTTCATATCCTATGAGAAGAATTATCTGTATGACTTACTGTACATAGCAGGAAAGTCTTTAAAAGAGCTGTCTCAATACTGCAAAAACCACTCTGTCTTTCCCACTCCCTGCTAACAAAATAGCCGGTATTTATAAGCAAATCCACTCAACCCCTTAATGATGACCTCGAATAAACATCTGACATACACTAGCTTTCAAGATCTTCTCTGTTTAGGCATGAATTGTTCATTTCTATGCCTTTTGTATTCAGCCCAAAGGAAAGACAAATGATACAAGGGATGATTTACATTATCTATGGAGGCAGAGGTTATGCCTGGGTTTATCTGATCCTCTTTTATTGTATAACAAACAGAAAGATAACCAGCCTCTACACAATGACCATTCAATTTGAGCTCCCCCTCCTATTTCCATGTTGACTTTCATTTTAAAATATATTAAAAGACAGGCCATTGTATAGTAATACAAGGCTCTGTTGGCTCTAGCAGGTGTGTAGGAAAAGGGTGGGCTTCTTGTTCAGTGCTGGGTTTCCTTGCCACTTACCTCTCCATGGACCTTGCCAAGCTATGGCAGCTGGGGCTTCACTTTCTAAGTGCACCAGGAGAGTTGGTCTCCACTTTGTAAGGGTGTGGTAGATGGCCAGCTCAGGTTGACTTTGAATTCTTTGCAGAGTTCCGGAAGCTTGGAATAAATGAACCATTAGTAAATTAAGACCATGGGGTTTAGGTGTGAGCCTGAAGAATAGATAAGCTTATACCTTAATCATTTTCTCCTTGCTAAGGATCAATACCCAACATCAACAAATTAAAGGAGGAGAGGTTTATTTTAGCTGAGGTCAAATAAGTTTCAGTCCATAGTTACCAGGCTCCAGATAGAGCAGCCTGGTGGATGGGCCTGCATGGAGGAAAGCGGCTCGTATAATGACATCCAGGAAGCAGAGAACTAAAGGAGGAGCCAGGAAGGGGGACCTAGCCTATCATATCATGCCCCCGCTGACCTGCCTCATCTGGCCAGGCCCCACCTTCTAACATCACATTTAGCTGTACCATGATTCAATCACCTGTGACTGCAATTTGGCTTGAGGGGGGAGATTAGATAAAAACCATAATAGCTTGCTTTTCTTGACCTATCAGGATGGCCTAGAAAAAGATTTTAGTGAGTGAAACACTTCATGCACCTTCAGGAACAATATCTGAGCATGATGCTCAAGACTAAATTCACTATCTCCTTTGGAACAAACTCTTCATTCTACATAGCAGGCATTGATCTCTGAAGGAAAAAAAATATGCTTCTGAGATGGCTATGATCTTTCTACTCCTGAATGTGACAATTTCAAACTTTGTCTTAACACCAGTCAAAGATGATCCTTCTGAAACTTACACAGGAAGGGTGGTGGTTAAAGACAGTGAGAGTTGAAGATGAATTCATGGTGATGGTTTGAAGAATATGGAAAAAGATTTTAGTTCTGCATCATAAGGATGGAACAAATTCTACCCGTTGTTCTGATTGATCAAAACCATAAAACCAGGAGTACTTCAAAGAGTAAATAATAGCCAGTAAATTGAGAAAAGGACCAGCATTTGATGCACTGCTAAACTGGTGGGGAACTGACCATTTTTTCTGAGAGTTCCCATCCTGAACTCAATGGAGCCTGAAACTCAGTGAGTACTATCAATTCTGCTTCCAAAATTGATCCTGAATCTAGGCAAGTGCTAGCTACTGCCATCTGGTCTACTTTCTTTTACTTCTTCCCCACTATCATCTTTTCCATCTTAACAATTAGAGGAATCCACTGAAACAAGTTTATGCCATTACTCCTCTTACAACCCTACCTGATCTTCCCAGGACTCTAGAATAAAAGTCAAGCATCTGGCTCTGGCCTCCCAGGGTCTCTGGTCTGACTTTCCCACTTCCCCAGACTGCTCCCCTCCCCTCTTTCTTTCCACACTGTGCTCTGGCAACTCTGATTTTCTTTTTCCTGCCAGGTTATGTCATGTTTATCCTACTTGAGAGCTGTTTTTTCTTCCTGGAATTAGCTTTCCCCAGAAGTCTGCATGGTTCCTCTTTCAGATGGTTCAGGACTCAACCTAGAGTCACTTCCTCAGAGAGAATTCTTTGCTTATTTTAAACAGTTTCTTCAGCTTTTCAGTTTCTTTTTAGTCCCCTAACCAGATTTTTTTTTCTCTTAGCACTTAACGTCTTATCTATAACGTCTTATTATAGATATTGGCTTCCCATTTCAATATGCAATCCAAATTCTCTAATTTGACATATAGGCACTATGATCCAGGTCCTGGTTCCTCACTGACATCATAAACCTCCACTCCTCCGAGGGGTAATCTTCGCTCCAGCTACACTGACTTCCTTGTGTGCCTGGAGTATTCCAAGATTGCTTCTACTCCAAAACTTTCGCACTTGCCAGATTTTTTTTTCCTGGAATGGTGTTCTCCCATTTAACGTCGCAGCATACTTTGCTCAAATGTCACTTAGTCAAATACTTTCCCTGTGCGTAAAATAGTGAGCACATCTTTCATTGTCTTATCTATTACATTTTCATAGCGTTTATGTCTATTGGGTTTATGTGTTATGCATTGCTGGGTTATGTTTTACCTATCCCTTCCCACTGGGTTGCCAGCCTGGTGAGACCAGGGGCTTCATTTTATATGCTCTGTCTGTCTTCATGCATCTCAGCATCATTCATACTGATACCAGTTTGAAGCTGATTGAAGACAGCCAGGCACTGGGACTATTGGAGCTCTGAGAGCACCCAGGAGCTTGACTGTCACTCCTTTCTTGTATCTCTCACATATATGTAAGCTTCCTAGGGTGGAGACAGAGACAATGTCTAATATGTGGTGGACACCCAAGAAAAGTTGTAGAATGAATAGATAAATGAATAAATGCTAGAAGGCTTGGGGTATCTAGATAGAATTTTCCAGTCTTTAAAAGACACTTTCCATGTTTTATAGCTCAATTGCAGAGAAATAGTATTCATTGCAGGTGGAAGGGTACTCTTTTTGGAGGTTATTCCCACAACTTTAAATTCTCCCCAACTGGTGAAAACATTCAGATGGCTTTCTATTCTTCTTAGGGTCCTTAACCATGTTCACAGGGCCTCTATGTTCCTTTAGTCACTTGCCCATGCTCTAGAGCTCAGCACACAGCTCTTTCCTCAGTCCTCCTGTCATGTATTCCCACTGTACCTTGGGCTTCTGCCTGGACCTCGATTTTATTCCCCTCCCCACAGTGGACACTTTCTCATCTTAGCTCAAGCTTGGCTTCTTCAGAAGTCTCCCTGAAGCTCAGACAAGGTCACAACCCATGATGGGCTCTGAAGTCCCTATCACAGTTGTGACTGGGTATGGGTTGCATGATTTTTGGGTTAGGCTCCCATGAAGAGGGAACCATATTTGCCTTTGAGCCACTATTACATACTTTGCAACCTAGCCTGGCCTGCGCTGGGTAGGTTTTTAATATGTATCGGTTGAATGGAAACACTCATTCATGATAGATAAGCTACTCACTTTTCTGTATAACCCCAAGTTCAGAATAATGCAATGAAAGTAAGGTTAAAACCAAGCTTAGAGTAGCACATTAGGCTGCTATTGCCTTAGTTCTGTTAGAACATGAAAGATTCCACAGTGCAGAAGATGTGGGATGAAGGATATGTAAGTTTCTAGGTGCAGAGAAAGGGGACAGCTAGGAACTGCTGAGACCTGTTCCTTAGTTTTAACTAGGTTTTCTCTTTTCTGACAGTGTAGCAAGATCAAACTTTCCATCCAATAATACAGTTGATGCCCAGATATTTTTCGACATTATGTAGAATTTTCTTTATGCCTTTCTAGTAGAACTTAAGGTACTGTATGAGAATAGGAATAGATCATTGGAATTGGCCACATGGAGCAGTCAACTACATCCATCCCTCTGGGAGCTACTTGGCACCCTTTTGGACAGGGAAGAAAGCCTCCAGCATCAAGGTAGCACTCCTTATTCTGATGGTGTGGAGTGAGTTCAGCCTCACGGTGGGGGGGGTGCTTTTCCAAGATCTTGATCTCCTCCTCTCAACTGGAACCCTGGATCTTCTACCCTGCTTACTTTTAGTGAAAGCTGCAGGTTTATCCCTTCCTTGACCTTTGCTGGAAAGACTCAATCAGTATCTGCTAGTCCTGCTGCTTATTGAAATCACGTGGGAGAGATTTAAAAATACTGACATCTTCACCCTGCCTGAGACCAATTAAATTAGAATCTTCAGGATGGACTCCAGCATCAGTAGTGTATAAAAGTCCCTAGGGAAGTGCATCTAGCGCTGACCAGCACTGTGAGTGACTAGCATCCCAGGCTACTGGATTCTGACAGGAAGGAAAAAGATAATGGGATGTGTGGCAAATAGACCTAAAGTGACCACCAAGGACCCTGTCTCATGGTGTTCCTGTTTGTGTATAAACCTTGGTCTTTGGGTGTGGGTTGGACTTCAATTTAGGTCAGTTTAACCATCCAGGGGAAATGAGAAGCTGAAAGACTGGAGAAACTGCATACTACAAAAATGTGGGTGGTCAATCTGTAATGACCAATGAATTTAGTCACCTCAGGTCTCCCTGTTCCTTATTCTTCTTTTCCCTAAACATAACCCAATGGGGATGATTTAGGTCTGCTGAAGCATCCTTAAAGAACCATTCTCCGAAGGCTCTGGCTCTGGTTTTTTCTTTTCCTTTCTCTTCTTGCCACAGCTGCCTTGTCTGAACTAGGAGCTGGCATTCCTGCCCCTCGCTTAACCAGCTGGAGAAAATCTTCCCAGTGCAGAGGCTGTCAGAATTTATTCTTCATGGTGTGGCCATGGAAGCCGCTTATCTAGATCATTATTTCATTCATTACTGTGCTGTGAGCTCAAGCACCAGGGGCCAAATTCTCATTGGAGGCCCTGGCTCTGATGGTGGGATCCTCTGGCAGGGTCAATGTGCCTTCTCTGAGAGGTGAGATCAAACCAAGCTTTCCCAGCCACTGGGCTCTTGGCACCTTTTTAGTGAAATGTGAATTGCCAGGCCAATCAGCTCCTGCTCCCTTATATTTTCTCCAGTATCACTGAAGTAACGCCAGGGATTGTGCCCATGTTCCTGGTTTTCCTGGCCCTAGAGGTGCCAGCAGCCTTTTGTTGGTTTGGCTCTCCACTTAGATCATTGAAGCAACTTCAGATCCAACTGGGCAACACTCTGCATTTCATTTATGTCTTGGCAAGGTTACCGTGTTATTACTTAACTCTGCTGCTGCTACTCAATAAGTGGAAACTGATTGAAATAACCACAGGAGTTTCTGGATTCCCCTAATTTTAGAACTGAGTTAAAGCTCACTCCCACAGTTGGAAGTTAAAATAGGCTGCCAGCCCACAGAAAAGCCCACCCACCACACCTAATTGTCATACTACTGATGCCTGTCATGGAGGAAGCATGGAAGCTGGAGAGAACATCCTTAGAAGCAAGGTTCTTTTCCTTTGCAGATGCCTGGGGTCATTTGGCAGGGCCTGAGTTCTCCAGACCCTGCGACTGTAGATATTTGCATAATTGTTTTAGCTACTCTTGTTTTCTTGCCTGATTTGTTTAACAGGCGCAGAGTCACTGCAGATAGTAACTGCAGAGAATAGAAACTTCTGTTGGGGGGAGTGTTTCTTTAAGTGACTCATTCCTGGAGTCCAGATGTGGGGAAAGCAATGACCCTGGACAATCTAGGTAATTTGGAAAGCAGAAAAATGATACTTAATCTAAACTAACTTGCTTTCTTTTGGAGCTATAGCCATCAACCACAACCCAAATGCTACAACCTGAAGAAAAATATGGAGTAAATGGCTCTCCACCTAAACCTCTGAATAGCCAATTTGTTTCTTACAGCTGAAAACTGTGTATTAATAGATATATTTTAAAGATGTTCTATAAGATGCTATTTCTCATAATATGCCTGCTGCTTAACATTTCTCATCACTATGAAATTTTGTGTTATTTTGTACCTACTTTTAGTCATAATCTACCTTTAATATCTCAACAGAGTAAGTTTGTGAGATTGTTGTGGACAAAGTAGGGGAGCAAAGTAGGGAAATTCTTAGGAAAAGGGGAAAAGCTTTATCTGCTAGGTGTTTCCTAAGGGGACCTGAGCATCCTCCATAGTTCACCCCGTCTCCTTGCCAGTGGTCATTCACTCCCACTTTCTCTATTGCCACAAGCAACACTGTCTCCTTGCCTCATGGTCTCCTTGTTGGACTGGACAGGAGCCTCCTGACACCCATCTTAGTCATTAATGTCACATTATTGCCATCAAAGAAATCTTTCCTCATGTCAGTTTCCTCCCTAAAGATTTCAATGAATTTCTTGTGCCCATAGAACGAAGTCCAAATTTTCTGATTCTACTTCACTGAATTACCTAGTTCCTAACATGTCTTCACTAGGTACAATTGCCCCTCCAAGAAAACTTTTATAGTCAGACTTGCAATCTTCTTAACAAACTCATTCAACCATACCTTATCCTTACCTATGTCAACTTGTACTCCACAAACACCACATCTTTCTGCTCCTTGTCCTTCTTGCAGTGTCCCATCCAACCTTCCTATGTGCCTAAGGCTCAAGTCCTCTCTGATCAAATATGTAACCTTTCCTAATCTTTCCCAACATATTGTGATTTCTTCAATTTTGAATTTTGAAAGCATTTTCGTATAGTTATCATGCTGGTGCTTTTTTTCAACTAAATGCATTGACTACTTACTCGTTTTAAGTGTTAGTTGAATTTTTTTTCAGAATCAGTATTTTAACATCCAAGGTGTATAGGAGAATATGTACCCATAAAGACAAGAGAGATGAACAGAGGAATGGACAATTTTGCCTACAACCAGCTTAATTGACTATTCTCTTAAATCCGTCTATATTCCCAGTTTGGAATTGCTATGTAACAAAGGTCCATGGGTAATTGTTGGAACCATTGGCTCATGGAGTTACTCTCCTGGCCTTCTAGGAACCCACATGGTAAGAAAGAAACTGGCATTACTTCTTCTTTTCTAAAGCTACAAGAAAATCTAGTTCATGACTATACTTATTCACACATTTACTGAAACAGGTCAATCTCAGAACTAAACTACAAAACTGAAAATTAATCAGGGACTCCCATGAGCCTCACATATGGCAGTTTTGAATTTTTTCCACTATTACAATTATTTTTCTTATTCATTTTCTTTGGTTGAATACACAACTGTAAAACGGGGGCAGTTGTGGTGGTAGAAATGAATGAACCCATGGAAATAGTTGAATATCTACAAGACAAAATTAGGAAGGAAGGAAGCAAGAGCAATTTCAATATCTCTCTGCAAGGCCTGAACCCCTTTCCTGGCCAATACCCCTGGATCAGGCTTGTCTCACGAGATAGCAGGTGCTTCCTTGCCTCACACAGAAAACAAGTCCTGGCCCCTTATGCCGGGAAGGCAAGTTACATCTGGCACATAAACACCATGCATGCCCTGCTTCCCCTTTCTATTCTGCACAGAAGAGATAAAAATGATCAAGAAGGTGAGAAAGAGCCCAAGAAGAGAATTTGTGCCTTTTTAACTCATGGAGATTTAAAAACTCTTCTCAACATTTTTAAATAGGGTTATGTTCCCTTTTTTTGAATTTTTTGTGGGAAGACAAAGCAGACAGAATATAAACAACCATTATAGACTATCTGGCACTAAAATATCATTTACTTTAGTAAAAGCAACTACTTTAACACATAAAAGACTTTTCACATGTTAACAAATAGCATTAAGTATGGTTCAAGTTAGATTTTAAAAATGTGTCTGTTACCTCTGTTACCTTTCATAAGAATGGTAAATTCCATAAAAATCTTGCTACAGGAAGTGATTTGCTGACATGTTAATAGTGTTACCTTACCAACAGCAGAGAAAATCCATGAACTTAGATTCTTAGAAGGTGAACCAAGAATTCACCCAAAGGGAGTGCCTCCTAAGTGATGTAGTAGCTTTCATGTGTAACGTCACTGTAGCTTATATACTTGACATAAAAGTCCCCCTCCCCCAAAAAAGAAAAAACTAAAGTACTGCCCTATTGTTTTGAATCAAGCAGTGTTATCTAAAGTGCTTTTTAGGAGAGACTGTCAGGAAAGGAACAGAAAGTAGTCATTATGACTAATCAGCTGTAGGGGCTTCAGAGCTGCAAGGTACTCAAATCCATGCAATTGTTGCCTGTTCTCCTCTAGAAGGGTCATAAACAGTTAACATGCACCAAACATAGGATGTGCTGCCAGCTGGTAGTTTACTCTTATACAGGAAGGCCGCTTTTCTAATACACAGTTCTTTGTTGTGCTAAAGAGAAATAAATATATAATAGCCTCAAAGTAAGACTTCACTTCTTTAAATCTGGCAAAATTGTCAGTATGGGGCTGGGGATTTAGCTCAGTGGCTTAAGTGCCTGCCTGGCAAGCATGAGGCCATGAGTTCGATCCCCGGTACCAAAAGAAAAAAAAAAAATTGTCAGTACAATGTGCCTTTAGGATATATCCCCTGTATTTACTTGATGGGATTATTGTGAAAGAATAAGATCATATCTAATAAACACCCACACACTTAGGTTTATAAAGGACTTCCATACACGTTTTCTTAGTTGAACTTCACAACTTCAGTAGGGGACAGGTAAGGTCAATGTTACTATCTCTCTAGAGAGGTGACCTTGATGCTGCAGCTGCATATGCGTGGCTTTTGCTACAGAAAGACTGACTTGATTGTGCTGTGTTTTCAAGTACTTTATACTGTGAAAGAAGGTTTATTGCAGCAGTGTGGATGACAATAAAAAACTGGACATTGAATATTCCTTCATAAAGAACTGACTATGGTATAGACCTACAGAAAATACTGGGCAGTCAATAAGAATCTTGATTAGGGTATTAGAAATAAATTCATTGATGTTAAAACATGTTTTGGTGAAGAAAATTGTTCACGATATATTCAAGGTACTATACAATAGTAGATGCCATTGTGCTCCCTTGGTGATTAAAGAAAAAGTATACATGGTAAAATACTAGTTGTCTCCAAGTGCTGAGACTATGTGAGGTACTTGTTTTCTTCTTCATGCTCATAAATCATTTCTAATTTTAATGCAAATAAATATTAAAATGTACCATTTAACATTTTCAATCAGATTAACTTCTGTAATTATAATTAGTGGAAATGATACAGCTCTATATTTGGGCTTCATGGGTAAAGCAATCCCCATACAGGTAAAGGCAACCACAGTGCTAACAAGGACCTGAATCATACAAATGCCACAGGGAAAAAGAAGAATTAAAATGTGGCTTATAAAACAAAAAATGAAATCATGTCATTTTCAGGGAAATGAATGGAATTAGAGATCATCATGTTAAGAAAAATAAGCCAGACTCAGAAAGACAAATATCCTATGTTTTCCCTAATATCTGGAGTCTAGGGGAAAAAAGGAAAAAAAATGACACGAAAGCAGGAAGGAGACTACAACACAAGAGAGATTTTCCTGCCTATGCTTGGAGTTTCAAAAGCCTTAGGATGAGACCACAGCTCTCCTGGCCAAAACTGAGCACAGACTTTCTTTGCAAAAGCGGGAGATAGGTAGGCTCAAAATATGTTATATGCATGCATGAAAATGCTACAAGACTCACTGATTTGTAATATATATATATATATATATATATATATATATATATATATATAGTTATGGCTTATGTTTAGATGTCCTCCCAAAGCTTCATGTAGTCATAGTGGGGCTTTTCAGAAGTGGATGGATCTAGACTGTGTGACACTGGGATTAAGTGTATGATGTTGGGATCAAGGGTGTGTGATTAATAAATTAGTTCACTGATTGATTTGGCTTGGTTCTGGGTAGGATTACAGGTGCCCTGCCCTGAGTGTGAGTGCTACTTGCCCTAAGGGCAGGCTGGATAAAACATAAGGGACAGAAAGAAGGCTAGGGTTGTTGCTTGTCACTTGACTGCTGCTTGCTGCCTTCTGCCTGTCCTTCTTTGCCATGGGCTGTTTATCCTGTGATACCCCTCTGCCATGTCACCCTGCCTTGGAGCCAACCAAATATAGACTGAAACCTCTACAAACTGTGAACTACAATAAACCTTTCCTCTTTTAACTTTGGGTGTTGGGTATTGTGTCTCATCAATGACAAAATGTACATACATATATTTACAAATATATATATATATATATATATATGAAAAGTAACATACATATATGAGAGAAGTAACACACACACACACATATATATATGTGTGTGTATGACTAATATAGGTATGGGCGACAGAGGGAATCACAGTAACTCAACAAAAATACAATCTATTACTGTTTAACAGTATTCAGTATTAGGGGGACAAAATATTCCATATCATTGGTTACATGGTGGGTGCCTCAGGCTGACAGGAAAAATATATGGGAAAAAAAGTAAAGACATGGCTTTTAGTGTTATGGGAAGGGGGTTAAAAAGGGAATCAGACACTAAGGAACATGGGAAGTCATGACCACATTGGGTCAAAGGAACAAGAGGAAGAAATTCAGTGGCCTGAGCCCAGGAACAGGAGCTACAGCGGGGTACTTCAGATGGATGCCTCAGTAGCAAAGGGCTGCAGCCTTGGCTGGACACTAGCAGAGCCAGGAAGACATACCCTCACCATGCTCCTTTGCCCCATTATTTACCTGTGCTGCCTCCTGTCCACCAAGCCCAGCGGGAACCTAGCTGGGAAGGGAGTCTGGATGAACAGTCCCTTAAGGTCAGTCTCCTGGTACTCAGCCTGGAGCAGAAGAGGCCAAAAAATGAACCTGACAAGGGATTAATAGCAAACACAATGGTCAGGCCCTAGGAGAAAAGGGGTGTCTCTCAGTCAGAAAACTGAAACAGAAAGGAAGTCAGATAGGACAATACCAGCTGAGTGATTTGATTTTCCTACCTGTGCTTGGAGCTTCAAAAGACTGGAGATGGGATTACAGCTCTCCTGGCCCAAAGTGAGCACAGACTTTCTCTGTTTAATGCTATATAGAGGTAAAATTGTACATTTTTGGACACCAATAGTGTCGTGGCTGCTTGGGCAGAAAGTGGAAACTGCTGGGGAGAGACAGCCAAGTCATCCTCACCCTACCTTGCCCTGATCTCTCTTCTGTCTCCACTCTCTCACTCTTCCACTTTGTAGTCCTCAGTATGGCCCCAGATGACAGGAGAACAAGAGTGATTTGGGGAGTTTACATTAGCTGTGCACTTGTCAGGAGGTGGGCCCTGCTTGCTCTATGCTTTCAGCATTTAATTATTACAAGAACCCTATGAGGAAAGTGTCACTGTGTGATACTTTACTGAGTGTGTTAGCACATGAATAAAGGAGCCACCTTGCCTGGGTTTGAATGTAGCTTCTTTCATTTCTCAGCTGTTGTTTCAGTTTTTGTGACTGTAAGATGGGGACAGTAGCTGTGAATCTCCAGGGGGTCATTATAAAGATTAAATCAGTAAATGCCAGTTTTTCTTGACATGTCAAGTTTTTCTTACATGTCAGTCCCATGTAAGAAAACTGAGTTCCAGCAGCACCAATATACTTGTCTCAAGTCACAGAGCTGGGACTCTATTCTGGAAGAGTGGTTACTGGACATAAGTCACAACTACTATTCAATATTGCATGGAAGGATCCCTCGTACCCTCCCTGATTCTTTGCAACAGAAGGATTGAATCACCTTCTCTGCTTGCTTAAGATGCAAAATGAGTTCCTCACATTTTGGACACTTCAGCCCATAGCCTAAATGACCTACAGGTATCCCATCCATCCTTCAAAGCTCATTTCCTTTAGGATCACTTTCTGCTTCAGCCAGAAGGAGGAGTATGAATCCCATCAGCAGTACTTACAAACAAAACTAGGTGTGTGGATGCTAGGTATGTCCTCAGTTTCCAAAATGCACACTGTACAAAGTTATGCAAAAAATATGCCCAAGCTCAGTTACATGATCTGAGTCAAAGCAGCAGATGGGAAAGTCTTCCTCCGTGTCTGGAAGATGTCAGATATATCATTATCATTCATCCCTTAACCTGTATAAGGTCAAGAACAATCCTCTGGGCAAGATAACAAGGAAAAGCCAGCACAGCACAGTGCACACATGAGAACTCAAGAATTCTTTAAACCTGGGACACAGCAGGATCCCTTGTGTTCTTTATTTTATTCCTTGGAAACTAGCTTACTTATGTCTCTTTCTTGGCTGCCTGTTAGTCAGAGGTTTTATAACTAGATTTTTTGGTCAGTCTTTTCTTTCATTTGAGAGTGAAATATGATCAATTACCACCTACAACAGAACCCACTGAAAGCTGTGTCACCAGTGAATCAAAGGCTCCAATGTAATGTCCATGCCTTGTTGAAAACACAGCAATCAAATGGCTGTTCAACAAATCTCTTTTTCTTTTTACTATTTTCTCTTTCTTTTGACCTGGTATTCAATAGAGGTTGAGATGATCTGAATGCAACTACATGTCCTGAATTTTATATGTGCCTAGTAAGAAAAGCCAGAAAACGTCTGGTGTTCCTAAAAAGCAGAAACTCCTCCACAAACATCATGCACAAGGAAAAAGTTGTGTAATTTATGTTTGCAGTGTTTTGTTTTCTTACTTTCCTCATCCTCATAACATTGCTTTCAGGAATGGGGGCATTTAATAATAACAGTGGTTCCTTACTTGAAACAGCTGGATAGGAGATGTTGTGACACGAGGCCCTGGCCAGAGCCTGACGTCTGGCCTCATGAAGCAGCAAACAATGCAGACCTGGTCATTGATTCAGTTTCATCTGTCTGATGGAGGCATTGCTGTACTTGTAGGTAATTTCTAAAGTTTCTTCCAAGTTAAAAATATATGGTTTTCTAACTTGTTATGGACCTGAGAACTAAAATATATACTAAACTATGTTCTGAGATTTAAGTATTTAAGAAAAAAGTGGAACGTTAAGAGGTCAGTAGCACAGATAGGACTGTGGGTAGATGCTGGACTTTTGCTGGCCCATAGGATAATTTCCTGGTGTTGAAAAAAATTGTGCCTTCCTTGAATGAAAATGTCTCTCTAGGTCATGACTTAGTAAGCTGACAGTCCTTTTGTAAATTGAGAATAGTCACTCCTTCCCCTCGGTGGATGTAGCTTATACCAGGCTGCTCTGCTTGGTGAAGACAGTCCTTGGTCACTCTATAGCTAGGTCCCTTTGGCAGAGTGCCACTTGGACAGCCTATCTGAAGCCTAGCATAATGGACATCACAGCCATGAAGAGAGTCCTATCATAGCCTCTGGAATACATAAGCAGGAGCCTGATTACTATATGTTGGTGCCAATGTGAGTAGAGATTGCTTGATCTACAACACATGGATCCCTTGCTTTACAGAAAAGGCATATTTTGTGATAATGTCTTAGCTTGAATTCTCTCAGAAAACCAGCAAAGAAAGGAAAGTGAATGTAGAGGTTTCTTTTGGGAAATAGAAGATTGAGAGACATTAAGAAAAAAGACAACACAAGCCACTTTATTGAGCTACTCTTTCTCTCTACTGTGGTCAAATGGGGCACAATACAGTGTGGATCCCTGAAGATTGTAGAGATTGTCTTCTCCAGGATTAAGAGGAGGAGGAAGAGGAGAAGGAGGAGGAGGAGGAGGAGGAGGAATGTTTCCTGGCTTTTGGCTCCCAGACCCTAGCACCAGCTGGTCAAAGGAAGTCCTCAAACAACCTGTACAAACATGTCAGCATGGTTAAGTAAAGTTGATGGTAGTGATGGCAGAGGCAGGGAGGCAAACTCATATCTAGTAAGTTCTTATTCTGAAAGGCAAATCACAGATCCCTCTGTAAAAAACCTATCGTCAAATGATTGGCTGGCCTTGTTTAGGGATGTGTACCACATTACATGCACACCATAGACGTCTACGTCAGTTTTTCCAGTGACAGACATTTAGTACAGTAGCTGATAGGTCGGTTTTGGTGAGATGGCATTCGTGTTGTTGGCATTCTGCCTGTGTAGAAGCCCCATCCCTGCTCCAGCTCCCTTCTGCAATGCATACCTTTGGCTGGCAAGACATCCTGTCACCAAGTATTCGGGGCTGCACTTTCAGAGGACATGCACCTTGATGGGCAACACATCTCTATCCTGTGTTATGCATCCTGTACCACACGGCCAACGACATCTGCATCTACATGACTTTCTCCACACTTGCATGTCAAGTTTGCGTCTTTCAGCCTTCTGATCCCACTAGCTAGCACTCACCACTACCAGTGGAACCAGGAATACTCTTAACTCAGATCATTTTTCCCTATCTACAAGTGCATTGTTCACTGGGAGGAGTGACCTTCCCTGTCCTTTAGAGCCACCTCTGAATGGTTCTGTAGTCTGGCAGTAGATACCACCAACTTGTTAAGGCAACCTATCTACAAGGCAAGCTCAGGGCTTTTTTTCCTTCCTGTGTTAATTATAGGGAATTATAAAGCCTTAGTAATGAACTGAGTTAGAGAAGTAGATAACCCAGGAATCTGAGACAGATGGACTTAGTTGTGCCCTTTAGATCTCTTCTAGCTTTCTTCTATTGTGTGATGGGTTATTGTTCTCTCTGCCCACCATTGTGACCATCTTGGTGGGTAATACTGAGCTCAACAGGGGTAGCTTTGACTGTCTGATTATTTTATGTCCCATGGTCAGGAAGGAGCTGGTTTTCAAATGATATTGAGTTTTCTGCTGCAGAAGGAAAGCTTAACTCCAGGACCACAGAATCTGTACTGCAACTGTAACTATTGGACTGGATAGAAACTACATACACATCCTTTATTTGAAACTAGTAGTATTATGAGCTCCACTAGTTATTTAGACAGAGTGACATGCCATTTGTGCCATGGTACAGATTTGCAGTTTTCCTCAGATATTTAAAAGTGGCAGCCTTCTAAGTCATTCAATAAATGGGACAGAACAGTCTTCCAGAGCAACATATACTATGTTGGATTTCAAAAGGTTTTCCATGCTTTACTACACCTAATAATCTTTGAGACTACTTCATCAAGGCAAGGGGTCCAGACCCAACCCCTGGTCTGTAGGCTTTTACTAGTAACAAGTAACAAGTAGCTAGTAACAAGTGCAGATGACTCCAAAAGGTTCCAGCCCAGTTTGAGTAGCTCTCAGCTATTTGAATTTTCCTAACTAGGCTGTAGTTAGTTTTTCTTAATTGGAGTTCTTCATCTGAACCACAAAAGATAGAACTATTTGACTATTTTCTTAGTTCTCTTAAATTTGGTGCGTTACTAAGACCATTCTAGATGCAGAGGAGAGAGATTGTTTTTCATCCTATAAGAAGAAGTACTTGAGTAAGTTAGGGTTGAATTCTACCATGGGAACCCAGTTTAGAAAATCTGGCAGAACTCAGAGTAGAAACAAGCATTCTTGGTATATTCTATCCAAATTCCTGACCCACAGAATCCTTGAGTGTAATAATACTGTGATATTTCACATTTCTAAATTTAAGGATGATTTGTGATAGAAAGTGGAATGAGATAACAAGATCTAACATCTTGTCTTTACCTCAAAGATATTGTACAAGCATGTCCCATGTCATTGGGTTCCTAGAAAGTCATTAATGGGGCAAATGAGAGGATCTGTGTAGGGTTTTATTCTCTATGGAATATTAAGACAATGAACATTCCTACTGACTATTTTGTGACATTACCCAAGGGGCAGCACATAGCCTTTGGTGAGACTAACGATGTGAATTTCCACTTAAAGGAGACTTGCTTTTGATCCTGCTTACTGGTGAGAAATTGAGAGGAACATATTCACCAGAACAATAGCATCACACTGAGTGCCAGAGGCTATGTTGGTTCATTTCAATAAAGATATCGCTACTAGCTCAGCAGCTGAGTTTGGAATTACCACTTGGTCAAGTCTATGGGTCTGATTTCATGCATCATGGTCTGTCACTTGATTTTTTTCAAGGGCCATATATATGCTGTTATATAGGGATATACTGGTGAATATCATGTGCACTTGGAGTCTGACGTTAGCACCAATTCTCTTTCCTAATATTCTGTTGAATTGCCTGTACTCTCTTGTCTGATGGGACTGGGATTGGATAGCTTCAGAGGTTCTCACTTGACATTTTCTACCCTAGTGGTTTTTACTAAACAGGTCAGGGAACCAGCAAAACAAATTTTCCAGCTGCTTTATCTGTTCAAATTAGGCACTTGGGTGGAGGAGGAGAGTAATCATATCATGATTCTATAGACAATTGTATTCATCTTGAAGGGTGCTTGTGCCAGCTTCTTTCCCATAATCTTACAAATCAAGCCAACCCTAGTTGACTGTCTGTCTGTCTCACTAGAAACATCCTTGTCTTTTGGCCACTGTCACAGGTGCCTGAGGGTCAATGAATCTTCTACCTTCTTTGCCCATGATATCAATTATGTTGCCTTAGTTACTTTCTCATTTCTGTGGCTGAATATCCAACACTCACAAATTAAAGGAGGAAAAGTTCATTTCAGCTCACAGTTTTGTAGAGGTTTCAGTTCATATGCGGCTGATTCCAAGGCAGGGTAGCACGGCAGAAGGGCAGGGCAAAGCAGAGACAGTTCGTGGTGTGGCAGGCAGGAGGCAGAGATATTGCCTTCTTTCCCTGTATGATCCACCCAGGCTACACGCATATTTGTTGCTGCCATCCACACCTAGGATGGGGCTTCCTTCTTCCATACATCCATCATCTGTACCCAAAACTATGCAAAACCAATCAGTGAACTAGTGCAGTATTACATACCCATGATCTGGCCACTCCCCAAAATGAGTGCATGAAGTTTTGGGAGAACATCTAGATATAGGCCATAAGACCTGTACTTTGCTCATCATTTAGGAACACCAGCGTTCTCTTCATCTAGGTATTTCTTATTGCTTTAATAAAAGTAATAACTTCTGTGCTTCCTCAGGAACATAGATAGATGGACAGTTCTCTGAACTCAGTAATAAATCTACCTGACCCTTCCTTTATACTCTTCCAAGGTCATTTTATCCACTGTCTAATTTATTATATTTACTGTATTATAGGACATTCCCGTGGCCTAACTTCAAGATGTCATCCCTGCAGCATGTTAGGACTGAGCCCAGGTGTTCTCTCCAGGTTGTTAAATCCTGAGTAAAGCAAGAAAGCTACCAAGTCAGTGAACTCTCTTCATCCATCTCTGTGTTAAGTTCTCCCTTACATCCAACCTCTCAGGATGCACTTCTACATGTTTTTCCTGGTTTCTACCAATTTATGAGATATAATAGCTAACTGGTGCAGATGTTTTAGCTTCCTGATATAGATCCTTATTGGACTTTGAGTGAGCTCCAGATCATCACATTTGACTGGATCCTTTGGATCTCCAGCACACAGATGGCCCTTTTGCATTCTTCCACACTTGATTCTCTAGCTGGCCATTGTAAGCCTCTTGGTAAATCCTTTACATGCCATATAGTATATATCTCTATACTAAAATCTCTTCCTCTAGTGAACCCTAACTGATACATGAAGAATTGCAAACCTTTTGGTATTGAAGGAACAAATATTGTGCTTTCTGGATTTGGCTGTGCTGAGATCTGACTGTAGTCACTGATAATGAAGAAGGTAGCATCAAGTCCTGAAGGAGACAAGCAACATCTTGTGAAGCACCTGCCTCACATGAGACTCTTGCAGCATTGCCACATAAGGGGAGTTTGTTTCACTGCTGAATATGGAACTTGGCTTTCTCTGTGAGCCCACTGGATTCAGAAATCTGGAGGCTTATTGTTTTCAGCCTGGTTTACTCAAAGCAGTGTCAAGATCTTATTCTTTCTTTATCAGTTTTGTTTTTGGCAAAGACTTGTTGAGGTTATGCATTCAGTTGTCTTTTTGGTCCTGCCACCCTTAAAACGAAGTTATCTTGCACCTGCAGAATTTAAAGGTGCCTCAGACTACTGCCAAGCAAGCTGGATAAAGTGTTGTTCAGTTGACATAGGGCTGTCTGTGGCAGATAGCGCTGAGAGCCAAATGGGGAGAAAGTGATAGACCAGAGTCTGGAAAGCAGTGCAAGCCTTCAGAAAGAGGTCATGAAGAAGCAGAGTGAACATCAAGATCACATCCCAGTCCTCTGTGAATCTGGGTGTGACAGGCATTGTAATTTGAACGATGTTCTTGTATTCTTTCTTCCTTGTGAACACAACAGTAACCTTCATTAACTGGAGCATCCTGTTGTTTATTGAAAGAAGCATTTCATCCTCTTTATATATTTTCAAGTTATGTTTAAGATTTTACTGAAGGAGTTTGGTTTAAGTATTACCTATTCAAAATTTATTTAAAGGGAGCTGCTTCCCTTTTGTGAAAAGTATGACACCAATTGCTTAAAATCCTGGGAACAGCTTCTCTGTGTTGGCATCTGGCTGCAGATTTGCTTTTTCTTGCTCTAATTTGGGTGTTCTATAGTCTGATCAGCTGCATCTGCATCCTAACTCTGTGTTTGGTGCTTTTATCCATTCTAATGATTAAAACAATTCTTAAAAATCAGCAACTTTTGTTGAGAAGAGTACTTTGAGATGAGGTCTTAGCAGAAACAGCTCCAAAAGAGCAAGCACGTGATTATGCCCTGAGACTTCCTATATGACATTTTAAAATTCTCTGCAGTAGCCTTGGGCTTTCTCCCAATATCTAGGTGTATATATGACCACAATTTTAAATGACAACATGGGTTATGTAATGAAAAATTTTTTTTTCTTTTGGAGTAACTGTACTAGGAACCAGATTCAGAGTTTTGCTCATGCCAGGCAAGCACTCTGCCACCAAGCTCCAGCCTAGATCCTCATTTTAAAAATATGTCTCTAAGGATAGTCCTTTGGACAAAAGTGAGAAGATCTGTGCAGGGATAAAATTTCCATTTGGCATGTAGAGAAACACTGTCCAGCATGGATTAGAGAGAGAGTCTCAGTCTTACAATGGAGAGAAAGAGTGGGAGGTCTTAGTTGGTTAACAACTTGAAGCAAACGTAAAGTGTAACATATTTGGGCTGAGGACTTAGCTCAGTGGCATAAGCACTTGCCTGGCAGGCACAAGGTCATGAGTTCGATCTCTGGTACCAAAAAAAAAAAAAGTGTGACATATTTCCCAAAAATTTAATAAAATTTGTACCAAATTAAATTTAGAAAAGTGCCCAGATAGGGAAGGTCACTGTCAAACTGGACACAATGTTGATCTATTTGAATTCAGAGAGTGTTTGCCATTGGATTACACAGTGATTCAAGTGTCACATGATGAGACACACAGGACATTGAATGTATTCAAATGAAGCTGAGCATTTTATTTCTTCTACTCATTTATCTGTTCTACAAGAAAAAAAAAAGATTTTGATGATCTCTGTGTGGCTAGAACAGTGCTATAAAGACAAAGATTTTTGGTTCAAGGTACTCATGGTCTAATAGGGACTGACATAAAAATAAGCACACTACTGCCACTCAGTACTAGGATTCAGTATCATAATTTTTATATACACAGATTATCAAAGAAAAGGGAATGCCTGACCCTTCCTGAAAGAGTCAGAAACATTTTCCATAGAGTTTATTCTTACCATGGGACTTAGGTGATCAAAAAGTTAATGATATTATTAGATGTACACGATTGGGCAAAGGCATTTTGGCATAGGGAAAAGTTGAAGCAAATGCTCAGCAGCATGAGACAATGGAGTATATTTAAGATAGAGCAAATGGTTTTGCAAAGCAGTACTAAAAGATGCAAAGGAGGACACAAGAGAAAAATGAGACTAGAAAGATAAGAACAAGCTCACAAAAGGACCTTCGCTGGCTTTGAAGAGATCTAGATTTTATCCTGTCGGGAGTGTGGAGAGAGCACTGGATCAGGCAAGGGGACCAGGTAGAAAACTGTTGTAATAGTATACACGAGAAATGACGCAAATGTGAACTAAGGTCATAGTGAGGGGAAAGGGGGAAAGAATTAATGGTAAGGACAATGAAGCAACTCGGAGTTATGCTCTTCAGCCTTTCCAGGACACAACAACTAGCATTTCACACAGCCACTGATGCTTCGTTTCCTCTTTCTATTAGCACTTTTCACCATCAAACACATCCTACGTTTTACTAATTTATCCTGTTTATTGTCTATATTTCCCTTTAGAATGTAACCAAGTCCTGTGAGGGACAGTGGTTTTGTTTGCTTTACAGTTATATCCTCAGTGCACAGCAAAAAAGTGTACAAGTGTGTACTCACTGTTAGAAGGGGGTATACAATCATCTTGCTTTGTTTCAGAGGATAAAATTTACCTAGTAAATACTGTTTTTCCTGAGAGCAGAAATAAGTCGAGAGTGCTTTCTATTAAACATTTTGCTGGAGCTCTAGACAGAGCAGTATGGCAAGAAAAAAGAAATCAATGAAGATCAAATTGAAAGGAAAAAGCAAAACTGTCTTCATTTGCAGATCACATATGATATTACCTCAGTTCACAAACTTAATTCATTCTGTTGGCAGGTAGTTCTTTTAGAAATAGCTCACCCATGAAAAGTATTCTGGATCTTTCTTCTTTTAAGCAAAAAATTAGATGACACAAGCCAAAAACAATGCCAAAAGTTTATTTGAAAAGTAAGAGATGAACTGGTAAGGGGAAAACTGGCTCTGTAGAGTGAACTCAGGTAGAACAAAGAAAAGAGACAAGGAAAAAGGGCTGGAGGTTTAGCTCTGCGGTGTCAGTGCCTGCTTGGCAAACATGAGGTCATGAGTTCAGTCCTCAGTTAAAAAAAAAAAACACAAGGAAAGCAAAAACAATAGAGCACTTTGTGACTAAGAGATGCAGGGTGGGCAGCCATGAGGAATCACAATAGCATGCATCTCATGGCATCTTTGTCTGTAAATACAGTCTACATCTTGTGGCAACCCATAGGGGTCATGAGAATTATTTGGTGCTGTCTTGGGATCTTGTAATTAACAGGTTCCACTTATTTTCCCAGCCAGCTTCTCCATGCCCTATCACCTATATCAGTTCCACGATTTCAGGGAAGATGGTCACTTTTGTGTTCATGTAGGGAAGATGGCCTCAGCTGTGTTTATCCCCTGATGCAGAGTTCCTGAGCAGAAACAAAATCTTGAGTCCACTTCTGTTTGTGGACTGAATTGTTCATGAATGCAAGCATTTGTAACCTAGTATTATTCTATGTGGTAAATTCTGGAGTCCATCCTAACGCCACTAGAATATGTATGTTTAGGATGTCACCGTGTACAATGCCAGTATAAGTGATTATGTGTCTATTTCCAAACATAAAACACTACAGCATTTCCAATACAGAGAAGTGAAATACTTAGGGATAAATCTGATATAGAAGTGTCAGGGCTCTACACTGAAAATCACAAAACGTTGCTGAGAGAAATTTTCAAAAGCCTGAAAAAAAAATGGAGAAATACACTGTGTTCATGGGTTGGAAAACTAAGCATTATTGAGACATCAGTTTTCCCACAAAGGTAGGTTTCATGTAGGCAGGGTATTAGATTGGATCTTAAGTATATTCAATGTACTAGGCTCTATAAATTTTTGTATTTAGATTATTTAATGTGATTATTGATATGGCTAGATTTGCCTATCACTTTACTTTTTTGTTTCCATTTCCCTCATCTGTTACTGGTTCTTGATTTCCTCTCTTTTTGTTCTCTTTCCAGTTGAGTATTTTGCATAACTGCATTCTATGTTCTTTGTTGTCTTCTTATAAAAATTTTTTGTTTTATTATTCTGTACATCATAGCTTCAGCTTCATAATAAACAAAGTATTTTTTTCCCTTCCCAGGTGTTGTGCTATTTCTGTAACACATTTTCTTTTAAATATGTTCTAAATCTTACTCAATTACTATTTTTGTTCAAATAGTCAATTACCTTTCAAAGAGATTTAAATAATAAAACAAATACCTTACATCTTTACCTGTGTTAGAACCATTTCTGTTGTGTTCATTTTTGTGTAGATCCAAATTCTTGTCTGGTATCATATTCCTTTTGCTGAAGGACTTAAGTATTTTTCTGAAACTTGGAGCTGCTTCTGATACATTTTTCTCTTCTTATGTATGTCTAAAAAGTTATCATGCTTTCATTCCAGGAAGAGACATTCTTTTGGTATAGAATTTTTTAAGGGTAATAGTTGTTTTTAATCTTTAAACATATTGCTCCATATCTAAAGAACCCCTAAATTAGACTCCGTAGTAAAAGACCCAGTTGAAAAATGGGTAACTGAAATGAATAGACACTTCTCAGAAGAAGTATAAATTTCCAATAAATACATGAAAAAAATGTTCAACATCTTGGGCCATTATACAAATACAATTAAAACAACACTAAGATTACATCTTATTCTAAAAAGGGTGGCTATCAACAAGAATCAAATAGCAAATGATGCCAAGGCTTCAGGGACAACAAAAAACACATCTATATTATGGGCTGGAAGGTAATGAGTACAACCACTATGGAAATCAGTGTGTTGATTCCTCAAAAAACTTAAAACTAGAAATTGCATTTGACCCAACTATTATCCTTCTAGGTATCTTCTTGCAAGAGTTCAAGGCATCATATTAAGTAACACATCATACCCATGTTTACAACAGTACAATTCATAATAACTAAGTCATGGTAGTAGCCCATATGTCTATCAACAGATGAATGGATAAAGAAAATATGGCATTTATATGCAAAGAGTGCCATAAAGAAAGATAATTCTAGTCATTTTTTGGTAAATAGATTCACCTTCAGAACATGATATTAAGTAAAATAAATCAGACATATATATCACATGGTTTTTACTGTACAAGAAACCCAAAATATAAAGAGCAAAATAAAACATAGATAATAACCAACAGGGAGATAGATTCTTTCATATGGAAGGGGATCAAGAGATGGAGGGACAGGGAGAAGGGAAGGAAAGTGGATAACAAAAAAGAAAGGCTGGTGACATAGTCCAGTGGCACAGCACCCACCTGGCAAACACAAGGTTGTGAGTTTGATTCCCAGTACTGGCAAAAAATCTTTTTTTAAAACAAGGAATTGAAATGTGTTATATACGTGGACCAACTCCCTAAAAATAATACTTTAAACATCATTGTGTACTTTAAACATCTACTAATCATTGTGTACTTTAAACATCTACTAATCATTGTGTACTTTAAACATCTACTAATAAAGGATAAAAACTAAAAAACAAAGATATTTCTCCATGTATGTCACTTACATTATTTCTGGTAAGGAACTGCTGACACCTCTTTTTTACTTTTTTACACAGTAAAAAAGGTGTCTTTTTTACTGTGGTGGCCTTTTTCTGTTAGATTTAAATAATCTGTTGATCACATTCTGTGGTATAGTTTTCTGTGTGGTTCCTATGCCTGTACCTCTGTTCTCTCTTAGAGGCCAACTGCATGACTGTTGGGCCACTGGAAGTTGTTCCATGGCCAGTAAGTCTGTGTTCTTTCTATTTTAACCCATTTTTCCCTCTGCATTTCATTGGGGACAATGTTTCCTTCTTTATCTTAAAGTTCCTTTTTTTCCTTGCATTGTCTAATCTGCCACTGGTTCCATCTGGTGTAATTTTTATCTTAGAAATTGAGGTTTCATCACAGGGAGCTCAATTTGGGTTTTTAAATATCTTTAATGCATGCTCTTCACTCATCAAACCACATGTAATGGTCATAGTAATTGTGCGAATGTCCTTGTCTGTTAATTCTAGCATCTACTTCAATTCTGGGTTGGTTTTAGTTGATCATCTCTCATTATTGGTCATAATTTCCTGCCTGTTGCATATCTGGTAATTTTTTTTAAGGAATGCCATATTTTGTTGGGTACTGGCTATTTTTGTGTTTCTATAAATATTCTTGAGCTTTGTTCTGGGATGCAGTTAAATTGTTCATAAACAGTTTGTTCCTTTTGGGTCTTGTTTTTAAGATTTGTTAGATAAAATCCAGAGCTCTCTTTAGTCTAGGATGAATTATTTCTCACTACTGGGAAAGGAGTGTTCTGAGTACTCTACCCACCACCCCCAAAATTATAAGGCTTTTTAGTCTGACTGGTGGCAACATCCTATTCATGGTTCTGTTCCTTCTAATTTGGGTGGGAGGTGGGTGATACTTTCATCACTGGGTAGTTTTCTCTTATGGGTCCACTGACTAGTACTTTGCTGAGTATTTAAGGGGGACTCATCTGCAGAGCTGGGGTTCTTTCTCCAAGAAGCTCTCTCCTCTTTAGTACTCTATCCTGCAAACTATAGCAGTCTTCAAGAATCTCATGTTCGTCTTTTCCGGGGAGAGTACTGGACTCTCATCTGGATTCTTTGCATCAAGAGCCTGAAAACTCTCTTAAGACAATGAGCTTTACAGAACTGTTTTGCAAAGGCAATAGTTCACTGTTGTTGTTTCTGATATCCAGTGTCTTGAAAACTGTTGTTTCATTTACTTTGTTCACTATTTTGGTTATTCCAGGAAGGAAGATAAGTTGGTTCTTGTTATTTTCATCTTAGCCTGTGGTGGAAGTATTTGTACCTTTTAAAAATCTTACACTACATTTGATCATTCATTTGTAGAACATGTCTTAGGGATCCTGCTCTTTGCAAAGATCTTGAGTATCACGAGAATTTATTTTTGTAATTTCCAGGTGACTGACACATAGTTTTGCTTTACTAAGTGCTTGGTAAATAAACACTAAATAGGACAGGCAGGTGAAAGTTTCACAAAGGGATACTTTTTGTCTACTACAAGAAAGAAATATCTAATGAGAGTTCATAATGGAAATGGAAAAGAAGAAGTGATTTTTCCCTACCCTGGAATGCATATGAGCAGATGAGAAAGCTAATTTGCAAGGGGTCTGCGCTTCATATAGTTTCAAGAAAGTGTCAGTTTGGTGCTAGTTTTTCTTTAACATTCCTCAATTTCACTCTTTGTCAAATGTGAGATATTACGAAAATTGTTATTAAAGAATTTCCAGATTAATTATGAATGACTATCCTTCTAGGTTAATTATAAAATGTTTATTCTCCTCAAAACTTTTCTACAATTGTATTCCTATTATCCATAGAACATCGGCTTGCAAGGATGTTTACCCCCAATTGACAGTTAACCTCGGGTTTCAAGGACTTTCTTTAAGTCACACACAACTGCAGAGCCAAGCTGAAAGCACAGTCCTCAGAGCAGGACAACATCCTTTCTCTGGCTTTGTCATCTTGGGATATAAGAGAGGTTTAAAAAGTCCAATTATGTGTTTTTTTTTTTAATGTGTATTTTAAAAAGGAGAAAGGAACAAAGACTGTGAAACAACTGTAGGACTCAGATAATGTGGGGCATTTCCACTGCAGAAAGAAGGCTGAAATTGGAACTGTTCTATCATGTAGGTTAAAACATATAGCAATGAAGAAGAAAAAAGAAAAAATATATAGCAGCAGAGGGGAGTGGGTCACAAACCCTGCTGATCTGAGGAACGGAAGCAAATTTTGAATCACACCGGCAAAGCGGGGGTTCAGGGGGAGCCAGACAAGTTTCAAGATAGATAACACATCCAGGCTCAGAACCTCAGTGCAGATATTAGAGTTTCTGGATACAGGAGTTCTAGAAAACTTGGGCTTTACAGCATAAACAGACGCGGAACCCTGGGAGCAGGAGAATTGGAACAGCAAGGTGTAAGGAGAGCTGGTATCTAGAACCATGCTCTGTGTGATTTTAGATGACTAAATTTCCAAAATTCAGCCACATATGGTGGTAAATGGAATAGAAAATTCTGGGGAATTAAATAACCTATCTAGTCCACATCATCAAATGACGAAATGTGTTGCAGCTCCTGAATGGGGAGCAAGGCAGAAGCGAATAAAGCCTATCACGGGAAAGGCTAGGCCTTCCTACTGTCATGGAGGGGCAGGGAAGAGCAGGAGAGCCAAGAGAAGTAGCCGAAGGGCTTTGCCAAGGTGTGAGCTCTTCCGTTCTATTGCACCCCCTTAGCCTAATGGAAACTGCAAAGAAAGTAATGGGGTAAACTAGGGCTTTTTAACAGGAATACACAGGTCTAGTTAAGAACATGGCACTATCAGTGCCTGCTCCTCCTCCTCCTATTTCTTCTTCCGTCTCCAAAGTCGAAAGCGCTTGACCATCCAGCAAGGAGCCACAGGGCTCGAGACCCAGGAAAACAGAAGTAGGGTTCTGGTAGTAGGAAACAGAAGTAGGTGAATGGTTCAAAAATGGTGGAAGAGAAGAACAAGTAATGATGAGTCTATCCAAGAGGAATAAAGGGGTACATTCTTGATGAAATCAGAATGTGGAAGAGGAATGGGAGCAAAGACTCCATTTTTGACTTTGTTTACAGCTTCTGTAATGTGATATTTCTCCCACGGGTTGAAGACAGTGAGAACATAAGATAATTTCTGTAAAAAAAAAAGCAACTCCCGCTTTTAAATTGCCTTTCCATATCCTGAAAAACTTTGGTTTGGGCCCAAATTTCCTTTAATACCTCTCAAATATTTTCTAACCTCCCCTACCCACTTTACTTAAGGGTGAACAGGCTTCAGTTTTAGAAACTGGTGGACAACTAACATTCAATCAATGGTTTATGTATTAATGTCTATTGAGGGAAAATGACCTGGTTTTCAACTTATAATAGCTATCGTTTTCTTTAAAATACAATTTGACAAAAGAATTTATTGTATTGAAACTCAAGCTCAGTGGTTTGAAACCATATCAAACAGAATTCACCACTGATATAAATGTCAAGCAAATGACAAGATGGTATGGAAAAATAAACCCTAGTTTGGGAATCAGGAATCTGCCATGGAGCCCGAGTGGGATTTGGGATCATTGTGATTTTATCTTTATTTTTATTTTTATTTTGTGTGTGTGTATGTGTGTGTGTGTGTGTGTGTGTCTGTGTTTCTAAGACAAAGTCTCACTATGCAGTTCAGGCTGGCCTTGAGCTCACTTTGTAGCCCAAGCTGGTCTTGAACTCACAAGATCCTCCTGCCTCAGTCTCCCAAGTACTGGGATTACAGGCATGAGCCACTATGCCCGGCCATTTTTATTAATTAATATAGCTGTTAACTAGGACTTAGTTTGAGATGGCAAAAATTTTCACCTGTTAAATTACTAAAGTTCTAGTCAGATATTTGTGCCAACTTAACACACAGAGGAGCTCATGAATATTACAAGGTTATATGAAGAACTTCATCTCTAATGGGGCTCTTGGATGCCAACTATTGGACTAGATTATTTCTAAGGAAACTTGAGGTCTAAAATGCTGTGCCAAGCATTCAGTCTGAGACCAGTAAAGCAGTGATCTGATAGGGAAGAACAATCACAGATTATCACATTAAAATCTCATTTTCCTTATCTCTATTTCACCTAACAAATAGGTAGCCTGGAGTGAATCTACTTGAAATAGAGGTCAGATGCCAAACATAACCATTTCCTTTGTCACCTAAATCTTTCTTTCCTGTGATTTCCTCATCAGAAGTCTTACTCTGCTTTTTTTGGATAGTCATGGGCTGGAGGCGGAATCTCTTGGCCTGCAGCATTTCTCAGTTGGCCTGTTCAGGTTCCTCCCGATCTGAAGACTCCCCTCCCCCAGATCAGCACTTCTCAGCAGAGCCAAGGAAACAGCAGGGGGTTAGAGTAGGAGCTTGAGAGACTGACAGCCTGAGTTCAAGTTTTAACTCCTCCGGGAGCCTCCGATTTATTTAAATTTTCACATTCACGAAGCACAATGACTCAGTGAAGTAGGTTCAGTGTCAGGGCAGCGCTGTTAAGTTTGAACTTCTGTGTGAATTAGGAAAGCACATGCCTCCTCCCCCAACCAAATCACACCTGCTGTGGGCCATAAAGCACAGAGAGACACCGTGCTCAGGACCAGTGCAGTTTCCTAGCCTAGGAGCCTGGCAAGCTGGGCAGGGAGAGGAGTTAAGCACTATCTGCCTTTGCACTAGCTGCTCC